>CM060900.1:169757286-169944786 GCA_030762935.1 Hymenopus coronatus
CCTAGGAATGGCAGCGCGTTTTGGACGGTTTCCCCGGCTTTAGCTCCCGCTCTTGCCGGGCAACCGCCAACGCAATCGCCGGTCGCCGCTGCCGTAAGCTCCCCAACTGCTGCCGCAGTTGCCGGCCTCAGCGCCACCTTCACTTCCGTCCAAGCAGAAACGCCGAAACCAAACCGCCTCATACACCGCCGAAGCCACAGCCGAGTGCCAACCGGCCTTCTCGGCTGAGAGCAGTGCCACTCTTCCGCCTCCAGTCGCCGCAGCCACAGCCGAGCACCAACCGGCCCTCTCGGCTGAGAGCAGTGCCACCCTTCCGCCTCCAGCCGCCGCAGAATGCCGGCAGTTGCAGCCGCACCTGCCGGCCAGCCAATCATCCACCGCCGAAGAAGTCCGGCAAATGCCAGCTTCTACACCCAACACCACTTCAGGACCAGAGCTTCCAGCCAACACCGTCACACCTTCCAAAGCAGCACCAACACCTCCACAGCATCTGCCGCCACCGTCGCTTCTCGTCGAGAGATACAGTGCAGTGATTAGGGGCGTCCCGCGTGACCTATCGAGTAGGCTCATCACCACCGCAGCACGCCAGAGATGGCCCTCAGTAATGAGGGCCTCAAGGATTATGTCCGCCAGAGGGATAACCCCTTTGGTACGGATTGTATTCGCCGTGGCCGGGGAACTCAATGCTGCCTTGCGCGAGGGCCTGCCCATGTTTGGGCGGCGCGTAAACATCGAGGCTAGCCGGGAACCCCGACCGACACCATGCCGCCGCTGCTGCGCATTCGGCCACACCGCCGACACCTGCGCCGAGCCCCCACGGTGCCACTACTGTGGGGCGCCCAGATTGACAGCTGAATGCGCAGCTCATGATCTAAGATCTCGACGCCGGTACTGCGCCACCTGTGATGGCCCTGGTCATTTCACAGGACAGGCGCAGTGCCCCTATTACCCACGCAGTCGCCGCCACCTGACACCAGCCTCCGCCGCCACACCCTTAGACCAAAGGAAGAGGACCTCAACAACCACCACCTCGACGCAAGGCCCACTCAACCCTAGCAGACGCCGCCACCTGACACCAGCCTCTGCCGCCACACCCATAGACAAAAAGGCGAGGACTCCAACAACCACCACCTCGACGCAGACGGAAGACTCCATCACCCATCACCTGCCTGCCGCCACTAACACTCCACAAGCAGCAGCGCCATCCGACAGCGCCGTTAAAGACGCCGTGCAGGACCTGCACTCAGAGGTCCTGCTCATTAGCGGCCGATTGAACACGCTGGAAGAAGCCCTGACTACCATGACCGCAGCCATCTCAGACACCCACACCAATTCTACAGCCAACCGTCAAGACACCGATGCCATAGCCCAGAAAAAGGTCACGTCTGAGTTCCTCTTGGAGCTGGACGTCCTCTACACCCTGCTACAGGAAATCCACGACGTCAACGCCAGGATCTTGGAGGCCAACCAGGACCTCTATGTTCAAACTGCAAAAATACCAATACGCCTTACACTTCTGGAAGACCTGCTCAAAGGAAACCGAAACGACATCAAAAAGTGCTATACTGCAGTTCTTGACAGCCAAGAACTGACAGTCAACAATGTAGCCCAGCAAATTACAAACAGCCACCACCATATTCTTCAGGACCTTACCACCAAAACACACACCCGTAACACCAGACATCAGTACTGAAAGCACACCAAGACTCCCTAGCGCTGTACTCAGGGCCCCCGGGTCATGTTTACAGACTAGATAAAGCCATTCCTTGTTGCAGCCCTCATGCTGCAGCAACATCAACTTCACCACAAATCACGGAGGTGCTATCGCGGAACTCCATCATTCCCCATTCACTGTTCCTTTCCTATCTCACCCTATTTTTCCCTTGTATTATTCCCTTCTAATCATCACCCAATGGAGAGATAAGCCATTCTTTCTACCTTCCAACTCTCTCTCTGTCTCCCCTTTCCAAAAAAAAAAAAAAAAAAAAAAAAAAAAAAGGCTGGTAACAGCTGCAAACCCGTAGAATGTCAGAGACATTGAGGCTGCCGTTTTGAACTACCAGCGTGTGCAACCGCGAACCTTATCGCAACAGTTAAACATTTTCTATGGTGCCGTGTATAATATGGTTCATGACACGTTGGAATTTCGCAAAGTTAGTGCTCGCTGGGAGCCTAAGAACCTGACAGATAACCACAAGGGCCAGCAAATGATGACAAGCTTGGATCACTTAACGCGATACACCGCAGCTGAAAGCAATCGTCACTGTTGATGAGTCGTGGGCATACCACTATACGCCCGAATCATGCTGGATTGGAATCATGCTGGTTACCCGGTAAAGAAAAACTTCAAAGTGACTCAATCTATTAGAAAAGGGATTGTAACAGTGTTCTGAGATATGCATGGTGTTTTATTGGTGGACTTTGCTGAACACGGGACCACTGTGCATTTACTGTAACATACATTTACACTTTGGTGAAGTTGCTGCATGGGCTTCGTGACAAACGCCACAACATTAATGCTGACAATATCAAACTTCTTCATGAGAATGCTCGCCCACATGTTGCTAATGCAGTTCGTCAGAAAATTACGAAATTTTGTTGGGAGGTGCTCCAGCATCCACCATACAGTCCGGATCTTGCACTGTCGGACTTTCATATGTTTGGCCCTATGAAGAAATTCCTGGCTGACCAACGCTTTGCGATAGATGCGGAAATGAAATAGCAGTCCGCAGATGGCTATATTGCAGGGAAACGGACTTCTACGAACAGGGTATATTGAATCTGGTATCACGATGGGACAAATATGTTGATAAAGTTGGTGACTATGTCATAAAGTAGGTAAAAGTTATATGTTCGTTACTGATTTCTCTTTGTTTTCATTGCAACTATTAACCCTTTCAATCCGAGCTCGTGTGTGTGTGTGTATGTGTGTGTTTGCCCGCGCGTGGTGCTTCTACACCGTTGCCCCGATTTCGACCAAACGTGACGCAAATAACATTTTACACAAGTCAAAAATTACTGCCAGTTTATAATTCGAAATTCCGTCCCATTTCACAGGATTAATTATTTCGTTTCATGGAATACCTACAAAGCTTGCAACACCATCTATATCTTTCTCAGTGGCTGTCGTTGATAGCTGGAACATAGCCTATATAATAAAACTAGTTACCAAATTACACTTTCATGACCTCACGAAATAATAAAGTAGCAGTGAGTTCACACACTATTCGTTAACTTGATATCAGAAATATATCATGGAGTAATAAATTGGTGAAATAATTAGAACAGCTATTGTACTTAAACAAAAGCAAAGACAATATAGTCGCATGGTTGAACGATTAACAACATTTTGGATTAATATGATGTTAAATAATATATTAATAACAGCCAAAACATTAAACAAAACAAAATACCCCTTCTTCATCCTTATCACCTTGTTTGTCCTCAAACTGTTTTTTATGAACATGGAAACAAAAAAAAAAAAAAAAAGGATTCAGTACAAATACATTGGTTACAAAAATTCTGTGACTCTTAAAGATTACTAACACATAGTAATAGGTAAGACGGTAGATATTAACATTCATATTTTTTGTGAGCATAATGCGATGTTCGAACATATACTTATTATAATGCTGGAATCCTTAGGCCGAAGTGTAGGGCTTTCAAACCCTCTTAAAATCCTCTGTTATAGTAGTAGTATTATAATATTTGTTTCTCAAGTTTTGTAACCAGCGGGTTTCCTTCTCTATGGGAAATATGTGATATTTTATAAATGGGAAAACAAAACTGATGACACATAATACCGATAAAGTGGGTATCAAACCAGACGAAGTACCACATGTTCTACCTCTTCTCTTTTATATGTTCATTTTGTGGGTCTTTCTTTTGTTCTTCTTTTGCTTTGTTGTGTTTTGTTAGTAATTTATATAAAATGTTGATTACTGAGAATAAATAAGGATATATTGAAGTTGCTTAAGGTGGTATTACTTCTTCCTAACTGATATTCTCTCTGCAAATAGCGACGAGTCACCTCAAATGTGACAACGCGTAAGTCATAGCCATTGACAAGAAACTATATACCAAATTGATACTTGTGGTTGTTCAGTTGTGCTTTCGGATATTGTTTTCTCAATTACTTTTCTTTCTTTGTAATTTCCTGAATGTTAACTATTTGTTTTAGTGTGATTAATGATTTCTAAATACAAGCAACCTAAGACTAAATATGGAAAGGATAAACCGTCAAAACACGGGTCAGGCCGGGCATTTCAACTGGTATTTTAATAACGACAGCCATACGGTTATCGTCGGTTAGTATTGTTACACTAGCTGAAAAATTTAATGCCACAGTCGGGATTTGAACACGGTTCTCCCGCTCTGTGCCGTTGCTCTAACCTTGAGCTACTGTGAGCACATGCCATTAAGACACTCAATGCTCCAGCTCATCCGATTAACTAACCAGTATGTCTCACTTCAGAGATAACACCTTAACGGCGTACCATGCTCACCTCGGATTCTCAAGGTAGCGGGTTTAAATCCGGTGGAGGTCGATGGACTTTTTTTAGGGCGTAAAAACCCTTGTCATGTTTTCTATCGGAAGTGGAGTAAAGACGTTGGTCCCGTGATGTAGATTTCTGGCAGGGAGAATAACCTCAATCCTGATAGGGGTGCTCTGAGCACAATTAATCGGTATTACACACCCAATATACGAGAGCATTGGACAGTGAGAAGTACATCTGTGAAAGAGCGTCCGTAAATAAAAGTCCATTTAATTTTAACGTCTTAAGGGCGACTTGCTTAGTGTCCAGGTGATACTAACATACTTATGCCAACTGTTGCCGACTTACGTATCCTAAGTACTTGGCATTCGGGTGATACTAACATAGTTATGCCAACTATTGCCGATTTACGTATCCTAAGTGCTTAAATATCCGTTGATACTAACATAGATATGGCAACAAGTGAAGACTTACATATCCCAAGTATCCTAGTGATACTAACATGGTTGTGCCAACTATTGCCGACTTGCATATCCTAAGTACTTAGTATCCGGGTGATACTAACATACCGGGTGATCCGAACTGGCTGCGTGGTGTTTTGCCTGCCCGTGCCCTCGGCGCTCGTTGACATCGCCGCTATCATAGAAAGGTGCGGTTGAAGCTAAGTAACATTTTAGAACTACTTTTATAGGCTTTACTTATAATGTCATTGTAAGACATGCTCAATCTGTCCAATACTGCTGTCCATACATTTTGGCACCTATTTAGGTAACCATTCGTAGTTCACGTTGAGAAATGCTGGTAATTTCCTTGCGAATATTATGTTTTAATTCTTCCGAGGTGGGTGGGTTTGTCTTGTACACTTCATGTTTTAAGTTACGCCAGACCAGAAATCTCAGGGGGTTTGGTCGGGGGACCGAGGGTATCACAAATCTCTACTAAAAATTCTGTCCTGAAACACACTTTCAGTTGTCCTCATTGTAAGATTAGCTGAATGAGCTGTTGCAGAGTCTTGTTGATAAAAGACAAAATCACGCTCCCTCTGATAATTCTCTAAATAATGGGATCATATTTGACTCGAAAAATTGGGTATTTAACTCATTCTCCGCTAATGGCGCACCATGTACACATTTTTTTTTTTTGGCATGAAGGGGTATTTCATGAGCAGTATTAGGTTTCTCAGAGCTCCAATAACGATTCTTTTGGGTACACACATATCCGTGAATGTGGAGCCAAGCCTCGTCCATGAAAAATATTAAATGTGGGTCATTTCACCATTGTGTACATTATTGAGAGTGCACTCAAAAAATGTGTTGACACATAACAATCATAAGTAAATTCCGCTGTGCAGCAGAAAACTAATGCTGAGCCGTAATACACTTTGTGACTAAGTACAGGACAAAATAGTAAAGCACACTGGTAATAACGCAACCACATGAACCACCGTCAGCTCAATACTGCACTTTTAGAGCAGTGTAAAACAAGTCAGCACTGTGACCTTGTGTGTTGCAGCTGTGTGTTATCGTGTTTCCGTGTGCACAGTACAAAAACACCGCGCAACGGTTCGGATGTATTTGGGACGCACGGTAGTTACGCAAAATATTGGTAGCTTAAATATCGTAGGTACTTAGTATCCGGCTGATACTTATATAGTTATGCCAACTATTGGTGGCTTACATGTTCTAGTCGCTTTCCGTGGTGTAATGATTACCTGCTAACTTTATACCCAGGTCTCGGGTTCAAACCCGGTGGAGGAGGGTGCATTGCTTCCTTCGGAAGGGAAGTAAAGCCGTGGGTCCCGTGTCGTAGATTTACGGTGCATAAAAGAACTTCAAGCCTGATAAAGAGGTCTTTGAGCAAAATTAAGCGATTTTTCACGCACAATATAGAATGGGACGCTGAGAACCACAGTAGTTAAAGAGCATCCATAAATAAAACGAAATTTCCTTTTTTGATTTTTACATGAACTAAGAACTTAATATCCGGGTGATACTAACTATTGGTGGCCTACATATCGTAAGTAATCAGTGTACGGATGATATTAACACAGTTATCCCAACTATTGGAGACTTATTTATCCTATGTACTTAGCATCCGTGTGATACTAACAGCCAACTATTGGTGACTTACTTATCCAATGAACTTAGCATCCGTGTGATACTAACAGCCAACTATTGGTAACTTACTTATCCTATGTACTTAGCATCCGTGTGATACTAACAGCCAACTATTGGTGACTTACTTATCCTATGCACTTAGCATCCGTGTGATACTAACAGCCAACTATTGGTAACTTACTTATCCTATGTACTTAGCATCCGTGTGATACTAACAGCCAACTATTGGTGACTTACATATCCTATGCACTTAGCATCCGTGTGATACTAACAGCCAACTATTGGTGACATACTTATCCTATGCACTTAGCATCCGTTTGATACTAACAGCCAACTATTGGTGACTTACATATCCTATGTACTTAGCAGCCGTATGATACTAACAGCCAACTATTGGTGACTTACTTATCCAATGTACTTAGCATCCGTGTGATACTAACAGCCAACTATTGGTGACTTACTTATCCTATGCACTTAGCATCCGTGTGATACTAACAGCCAACTATTGGTGACTTAGTTATCCTATGTACTTAGCATCCGTGTGATACTAACAGCCAACTATTGGTGACTTACTTATCCTATGTACTTAGCATCCGTGTGATACTAACAGCCAACTATTGGTGACTTACTTATCCTATGCACTTAGCATCCGTGTGATACTAACAACCAACTATTGGTGACTTACTTATCCTATGCACTTAGCATCCGTGTGATACTAACAGCCAACTATTGGTGACTTACTTATCCTAAGTGCTTAGCATCCGTGTGATACTAACAGCCAACTATTGGTGACTTACATATCCTAAGTGCTTAGTATCCGTGTGTTACTAACAGCCAACTATTGGTGACTTACATATCCTAAGTGCTTAGTATCCGTGTGTTACTAACAGCCAACTATTGGCGACTTACATATCCTAAGTGCTTAGTATCCGTGTGATACTAACAGCCAACTATTGGTGACTTACATATCCTAAGTGCTTAGTATCCGTGTGATACTAACAGCTAACTATTGGTGACTTACTTATCCTATGTACTTAGCATCCGTGTGATACTAACAGGCAACTATTGGTGACTTACTTATCCTATGCACTTAGCATCCGTGTGATACTAACAGCCAACTATTGGTGACTTACTTGTCCTATGTACTTAGCATCCGTGTGATACTAACAGCCAACTATTGGTGACTTACATATCCTATGTACTTAGCATCCGTGTGATACTAACAGGCAACTATTGGTGACTTACATATCCTATGTACTTAGCAACCGTGTGATACTAACAGCCAACTATTGGTGACTTACATATCCTATGTACTTGGCATCCGTGTGATACTAACAGGCAACTATTGGTGACTTACTTATCCTATGTACTTAGCATCCGTGTGATACTAACAGGCAACTATTGGTGACTTACTTATCCTATGTACTTAGCATCCGTGTGATACTAACAGCCAACTATTGGTGACTTACATATCCTATGTACTTAGCAACCGTGTGATACTAACAGCCAACTATTGGTGACTTACTTATCCTATGTACTTAGCATCCGTGCGATACTAACAGCCAACTATTGGTGACTTACTTATCCTATGTACTTAGCAACCGTGTGATACTAACAGCCAACTATTGGTGACTTACATATCCTATGTGCTTATTATGCGTGTGATACTTACAGCCAACTATTGGTGACTTAGTTATCCTATATACTTAGCATCCGTGTGATACTAACAGGCAACTATTGGTGACTTACTTATCCTATGTACTTAGCATCCGTGTGATACTAACAGCCAACTATTGGTGACTTACTTATCCTATGTACTTAGCATCCGTGCGATACTAACAGCCAACTATTGGTGACTTACATATCCTATGTACTTATTATGCGTGTGATACTTACAGCCAACTATTGGTGACTTACTTATCCTATGTACTTAGCAGTCGTGTGATACTAACAGACAACTATTGGTGACTTAGTTATCCTATGTACTTAGCATCCGTGTGATACTAACAGCCAACTATTGGTGACTTAGTTATCCTATGTACTTAGCATCCGTGTGATACTAACAGCCAACTATTGGTGACTTAGTTATCCTATGTACTTAGCATCCGTGTGATACTAACAGCCAACTATTGGTGACTTAGTTATCCTATGTACTTATCATCCGTGCGATACTAACAGCCAACTATTGGTGACTCAGTTATCCTATGTACTTAGCATCCGTGTGATACTAACAGCCAACTATTGGTGACTTACTTATCCTATGTACTTAGCATCCGTGCGATACTAACAGCCAACTATTGGTGACTCAGTTATCCTATGTACTTAGCATCCGTGTGATACTAACAGCCAACTATTGGTGACTTACTTATCCTATGTACTTAGCATCCGTGCGATACTAACAGCCAACTATTGGTGACTTACATATCCTAAGTGCTTAGTATCCGGATGGTACTATATAGTTATGCCAACTGCTGGGCAAACAACGTATCGTAAGTACTTGTATCGTGGTGATATTAACATAGATATGCCAACTATTGGGCCATTTTAATTATAATTAACGTATTATCTCTGAAGTGAGATATACCAGTTGGTTAACCGGATAAGAACACAAATCAGTCGGAGGATTGAATGTCATGCAGACAAGTTGCTACAGTAGCTCAATGCTTACAGTAACCGCACGTAGGGCGGGAGAATAGTGCTCAAAGCCGGCTGTGGCATTACATTTTTCAGCTGATCTAATACAGACCTTTGAGGGTTGTTAATAATAATAATATCACTAATGTAATGTGTTTAGTATTCCACAGATGCTAAAATAAATCTCTGAAAACAATATGCAACTTCAATGTGGCAAATCCTGTACAGTCTTATTTATTTACTTATTTATTTTTACGTATGCTCTGTGTACTCTTTCGTTTAGTAGCATCTCTCATACCGAGGGCCCAGGGAATTAGCATAGAATTCAAGTGTCTCGTGTACAGAAAACGCCGTCTGAGTTACTTAAATTTGTCTTGCCTGTTGAAAGACACGTGACATTTGGCACGGTGAACTGAAGGGAATACAATGTGAGTGAAAACAAATTATGGATAAGCGAAGGCGTCCGGAAACAGTCACAATAAACATAATTGCTGGTTGCTGTGGTGTGTAAAGGAGTATTGTCAGATTGTGCCAAATTTCTTTGCAACAAATTCAGTGCTTGAATAAAACAAGGAAACGCGTTGTATCATAGCAAGAGCCACTAAATAATATTAAGTTCCTCAGAAACAGTTTTGGCGAGCTGTCAATAAGTATCAGTTTTTATGCACACAGTGGAAATGGTACCTGCAGTATTGGCCCCGTTAAGAAATTTACCATTGTCAACCTGAATATGAAATGCTTCTAGAGGTGAAGCAGAAAATTAAAGCAACCTCATGAAAAACGAATCATGTCCTCCTCTTTGTACCATTCGAGGTGAATAACAGGAGAGCAAATCATTAATCCTCATAACGAAAATGTTAAAATATCTTCTTGGTTTAAATTTGTATCCACCATCACTTGCGATTTAGATAGGTTATTTCAATACAGATCATGTTTGCTGAAGAATAAGTTCCCTTTGCTCTAAAAGCCTCAATGCGCATGTTGTTTTCTTTCACACTTCCTTAGGTAAACGTTGGAAAAGAAGAATCGGACCGAAAAGTTTGATGCCCTAACCGGCGTATTTTTGTTTATTTTAATGTGAGTTATTATAATATGGTCATAATTAATTACCACTTCATTTACAGTGACCGTTTATGTTTGATGCGTGTATTTATATTCGTAGAATAAAACAAATATTTGCTTACGTAAGATGGAATGTGGAATTTTTGTAAACTGCAAAGCGGCAGTAACTTGCCAATGTGGATAGCTCTTGAATTTTTTGCCGTGCATTCATAGCTTTTAAGGTCATTATTGTCTTTAAAAGAAAACAAAGTTGTGTGCTTCTAATATGCCAGAAGTAGAAATAAGTATAGGTAGACCGTTATCAATTCAATACACATGCGCCGGGATACCAACCTTTTTTTCCCTCCATCTTCAGCCATTAGCCTTGTACAACAGTGATACTTCCATCCATCTTTGCAATATCAGTTAAGTTTAATGTATAAAACTGTTTTATCTATTACCAGTTTTGGTGAACATAACACGGCTATTGGTTCTTCATACACTATGTAGCGTTTACATTTATGGGGTATGATTAAAAAACGAACGCAACTTTCTTTTCATGAGGCGATAAATAGTAATATACATAGCTTCAGTGTGCAAAGTGGTTTATTTCTGAATCAGACAGATGAATATATGAGATAATGTCATAAACATGAAGAATAGTGCTCCGGAATCGCACAGAAGTGACACCGTACCACAAGTCCGTATGATTGTCCAGCCAACCATCTATGTCGAATGAAGATCATCAGGTCACCAGCAGGACTACACTACAAGTTTTACAACTCGTTGACGATAGTACCAAATAACGTACATTACAGTTGTTGTGTACTACACAAATGATAATATTAAATATTTAGTTATTGCTGAAACGTCTTCCATAACACGTAGGTAGGAATGAATAGCCGCTGCGAATGCTTAAGAAGGCTCCACACCAAGCGTGTACATATCTAAAGCACATCAAATAAGATAAAATACTCATTAAAGTTAATACGGGTAAGCTGGTCCTGAAAGAGATGAATGGTTTGTTACTGTCATTTAGCGAAAAGAATTATTGGTGTGCGAGCGTAGCGGAAGAGATAATTTGTAATGCGAGTTTTATTTTGCAACAGACACTTCACCGGGCCAGATGGCTAAGGCGCTTCGTCTCTGATTGTCATTCGGAGATGCTGTGGGATCGATTACATTGACCGAACCTATCTGATCCATGCGTTTTTTCCGTGTTTTCCCGGGTCACTAAGGAAATACAGGGGAGGCTTCTTCATTCCCCCGAACTTTCTGTCACTTCACTTCATCGTCATTTCATCCAACCGGTCTCTTTCAGGGCTGTATAATACAGCTATCGACGGTGGAAGGCGATAGAAGTCATCGATAGACCCAGGGACTTCGGTCAGACATGAGGCGCTCCCCGCATCGAGATGAAGAACTACTAATTGGAATCTGATAGGGATCCTTCACGGTGGCTCCTCCCCCGCCATCCGGTTTCGGTCGCCCTTTGAAATTACTATCATCCTATGCTTCTGAGGTCTGACGCACAATAAGCCAATGGCTGCAGCGCGGCGTTACCTCCGACATCACACACACACACAAACACACACACGTACTGCAAGGTTTGCTGCCTAATTTGTTTGCAACAGATAATATTTGGGAAATGCGGGACAATAGAATCTGAATACCTCCGCAACAATTATTCTTAGGAAAAAATGTGCAAGACTTATTCTTAGCAAAAGGATGCAAGACCTTTCTCTAGATTCTCCAAATATAGGGAAATGTAAGTTGTTTGTCAGCGGCAAGTCTTACTGCAGATTCATTGCAAATTAGTTACTTCATTGTCAGTAGAAGGTGAACGGAGCTTATACTATACGTCATTCGAATAGTAGGAATTCTTGCTTAAAGCTTTTTCCTTTTCTATTTTTGATGTGTAAATAAATGTGAACCAGCGGATTTCGTTTACATCTTTAAAACTCAAGGGGAAGATTGCCTATTCAACAACAAGATGCGGTCGCATTCTTTTCAATCATCGTACTTCAATAATCCAAATTAGAAAATTCACGGGCAAATAAACATGAGTTAATGCTTACTTTTGAAATTAGAGCGTACTAGATTTAAAATGTAATGTCATTATTTATGACGATGTGCCCCATTTTGGGTTTTAACATAGACTTAAGAAAAGAGCGGTCCTTTACCATACTTGACGGATTCTGCTTCCGAGAACATGGGACAAAGTGTAAGAAAACTCTGCCTGTGGCTCGTCGGGTAGGTCAGGAGCTCGTGAGTAGGACCCACGGTAACGTCGAAGCGTTCCAACCGAACTGATAGGGATACCATTCATGCTTGCACCCGTCGTTCATACGCTTTGTATGTCTCTCCCCAAATCCCTGGGGTCATGTAATTGGCAAAGGGCCACAAGGGCCTACGTCCGGTGCACTGCCCTGCTCATGGCTAATCTTAATCCTAAACTGTCGTAGATGATATATCTTTGACGGAAAATATAAATTAAAATGCATATTCTTGAAGGATTTGTTGAACTAGATTTAATATCAAGCAACGTTTACCTGAGCTGAAAAGTAAAAGAATTTCTCTTACAAACCAAGCAATGATCTTTATGATTCGAAGAGTGAAAGAACTTCAAGCAAACTAAAGTTTCTTTATTTTTCAAAAGATGCCATGTCTTCTGGGACCTTAAATACTCATGTTTGAAGTAATAAATAACATCAAAGAATCAGGCTTTATACAGAAAGGAATTATCTCAGATCAAGCATCTAACCGACCTAAAATTCAGAAAATTGTTAGAATGCCATGAGACATAGCCTTATTTTGAACACAATGGTGTAACTGTATATTTATTTTATGATACACCCCATTTAATACAGAGTGTAAGGAATAACCTAAAATCTTACAGCTTCAAGCCATTTCAGGTTCACATCCAATGGGAGTGAGTACCTAGAGAAACTTTACCAGATTGACAAAGTTTTGATACCTAAACTTTACCCCAAAATAAAACGTAAGCACTTGGACCTGCACCATTCACACCAATGAGAGGGCGCCTTTCTAAGCAGTTATTAAGTCATTTTGTAGGGAAAAAATGAGGACACTCTTATAAAGTTAAAACATTTATTAGAGGAAGTCAAACCAACAGCAGATTTCATCCTCTTCATCGATAAAAATCTTCGACTACTTTAACTGTTGAAGTTTCCAAACCAGCAGACTTTAAATGAGTTAAGTATTGAGAGCTCCACTCTTTGACATTTTAATGAAATATAAGAAAAATTTTAAAAGCATTAAAATTATGAAAATCAGACAGAAGAATCTACCATGGATACCTCCTTGTAATTGCTCTGGAAATAATGGCATTTTAAATATTGATTTAAGTTTTTGATAACTAGAAAACTAATCCAAGTTTGTATCGAAAACTTCTTTTCTGTCATTTGATCAAAAGGTGGGAATAATGTGATTGCAGATAGCTCTAAGTTCACAGCTACAATTAGTACAACTATGACCAATCAGCTTTTAACACTCCCAATACAATTAGTTTGAACTTGATTTTGACTACTTCTTGCTAAAAAAAATAAAATGTAGAAGCAGAACAGTCAGATGCTAGCAACCAGTATGTATTTATTTTAGAAAAATCAATTAATGACAGCAGAAGTTTCCAGGACATAAACGAAGAAAATATTTTGCAGGAAAATGAAACAGATTGTGTTACAGGTTGGATATACAGTAGATTGAAGCAGGAGTCATGTCCAAGGAATTATCTTCCGTAGAAAACCCTAACAATTATGTATCAACCGACATAACGAGTAAACAATGCCGTGGAAATTTCAAAAAGACTCAACCGAATAATGGTTCCCTTCTTTAAGTCAGTTGTGCTCTAAAGTACTTCAAGAAATAAACAATCTTCTTTCCAAAACTAGAGTTGGTAAAAAAGAAAAAAATAGCTAGTTAAAATGGTAGCGTGTCCCATGAACTTTTTTGTTTGCAGGACTGTACAAACATGTTCACTGATAAATGTTTCAAATTACTAATGAAGCGTTATGCAAATAATATTATGCAAAATACTGCGGTAAAGAAACTATATACACGTAACATGAAGGCTACTAAAAATCTTGCATAAGTATGAGGTATGAGCATGTTAACGGCGGCGGACACCTCGTCAATGCTCTATTGCGGCCTATCAGCATTCGGGGGAAGGGATGAGAGGACGGGAAACCACAGGCCAGCACAGCGGAAACGACGGAACTAAGCGCAGAGACGCAAGGAAGTCCCTAGCAGTTTCATTAGGTGGCCGCGCAGGCACCGGAAAACCGGAAGGAGGCCACTACAACAGCATCTAGAGAGTTTTACTCGGAGCAACCAACCGTGCCATCTGCCTGCAAAGTCTCCACCCACAATTGCCGCTGACTTGAAAGATGAAGATGGGAAATGAAATGAGGGAATAGCAACCGTGGAAAATATACTGCACCCCTGCATTCACCTAAGCTACCCCAGGAAAACCATGGAAAACCAAAGTGCCAGAGTGCGCGGTCAACGGGAAGTGTGCCCGGACCTCCCGAATGCCAGTCCGAGACGAACCGCCTGAGCCACCTGGCTCGGTCTGCATAAGCAAATACCTGGCGGCACGTATGGCTTATCATGAATAATTTAATTTAAAGTGCAGAAATTTTGTATAGGTAGACTCAGAAATACTGTTTTAATATTTGTATTTTAATATTAGCCTTTTATGTTGTTAAAATAAAGAAGAATATTATCTCTTACTTGTTACTATTTATTTCAGATTGCATACCAGCGGTACACAGCTGACTCCGTAATTACTGCTCTATTTACCTGCCAAGCGGAAGCCATAAACTCCGTCCACTAGAGGCAGCGCTTTTACACTTCGGCTCCGGTTACTGTGTAAACCGCCCGAAGTTTTCCATACTAACTTAAGGCCGGTTTCACCCAAAAAGATAATTTTTTACTCAAGTAAAAAGTTTAAAATCCCAGAATTGGCTGGATTGTATAGAACTCCTAGTTAAACAGTTTGAGATAGGAAACCTAATGTCAAACTTATAGCATAGTTTCTGGATTGTATAGAACTCCTAGTTAAACAGTTTGAGATAGGGAACCTAATGTCAAACTTATAGCATAGTTTCTGGATTGTATAGAGCTCCTAGTTAAACAGTTTGAGATACGGAACCTAATGTCAAACTTATAGCATAGTTTCTGGATTGTATAGAGCTCCTAGTTAAACAGTTTGAGATACGGAACCTAATGTCAAACTTATAGCATAGTTTCTGGATTGTATAGAGCTCCTAGTTAAACAGTTTGAGATACGGAACCTAATGTCAAACTTATAACATAGTTTCTGGATTGTATAGAGCTCCTATTTAAACATTTTGAGATAGGGAAGCTAATGTCAAACTTATAGCATAGTTTCTGGATTGTATAGAACTCCTAGTTAAACAGTTTGAGATACGGAACCTAATGTCAAACTTATAGCATAGTTTCTGGATTGTATAGAGCTCCTAGTTAAACAGTTTGAGATACGGAACCTAATGTCAAACTTATAACATAGTTTCTGGATTGTATAGAGCTCCTATTTAAACATTTTGAGATAGGGAAGCTAATGTCAAACTTATAGCATAGTTTCTGGATTGTATAGAACTCCTAGTTAAACAGTTTAAGATAGGGAACCTAATGTCAAACTTATAGCATAGTTTCTGGATTGTATAGAACTCCTAGTTAAACAGTTTGAGATAGGGAACCTAATGTCAAACTTATAGCATAGTTTCTGGATTGTATAGAGCTCCTAGTTAAACAGTTTGAGATACGGAACCTAATGTCAAACTTATAGCATAGTTTCTGGATTGTATAGAGCTCCTAGTTAAACAGTTTGAGATACGGAACCTAATGTCAAACTTATAGCATAGTTTCTGGATTGTATAGAGCTCCTAGTTAAACAGTTTGAGATACGGAACCTAATGTCAAACTTATAACATAGTTTCTGGATTGTATAGAGCTCCTATTTAAACATTTTGAGATAGGGAAGCTAATGTCAAACTTATAGCATAGTTTCTGGATTGTATAGAACTCCTAGTTAAACAGTTTGAGATACGGAACCTAATGTCAAACTTATAGCATAGTTTCTGGATTGTATAGAGCTCCTAGTTAAACAGTTTGAGATACGGAACCTAATGTCAAACTTATAACATAGTTTCTGGATTGTATAGAGCTCCTATTTAAACATTTTGAGATAGGGAAGCTAATGTCAAACTTATAGCATAGTTTCTGGATTGTATAGAACTCCTAGTTAAACAGTTTGAGATACGAAACCAAATGTCATACTTATAGCATAGTTTCTGGATTGCATAGATCTCCTAGTTAAACAGTTTAAGATAGGGAACCTAATGTCAAACTTATAGCATACTTTCTGGAGTATATAGAGCTCCTAGTTAAACAGTTTAAGATAGGGAACCTAATGTCATACTTATAGCATAGTTTCTGGATTGTATAGAGCTCCTAGTTAAACAGTTTAAGATAGGGAACCTAATGTCAAACTTATAGCATACTTTCTGGAGTATATAGAGCTCCTAGTTAAACAGTTTGAGATAGGGAACCTAATGTCAAACTGATAGCATAGTTTCTGGATTGTATAGAGCTCCTAGCTAAACAGTTTAAGATAGGGAACCTAATGTCAAACTTATAGCATAGTTTCTGGATTGTATAGAACTCCTAGTTAAACAGTTTAAGATAGGGAACCTAATGTCAAACTTATAGCATAGTTTCTGAATTGTATAGAGCTTCTAGTTAAACAGTTTGAGATAGGGAACCTAATGTCAAACTTATAGCATAGTTTCTGGATTGTATAGAACTCCTAGTTAAACAGTTTAAGATAGGGAACCTAATGTCAAACTTATAGCATAGTTTCTGGATTGTATAGAGCTTCTAGTTAAACAGTTTGAGATAGGGAACCTAATGTCAAACTTATAGCTTAGTTTCTGGATTGCGCATCAATGACCGAAAATTAAAAGTATGTGGCCGTGTGATACCTATTTTCATTCGTTATGCCTCATTTGTATATCATTGATCGAAAGAAAGCAGTATTGGTGCCCAATCAATACGAAATTTATAATGATTGGACTTGTAACTTTGGCAAAATTGCGAGTTCTTTGCGGCTGGGCACGCCTCTGATAACAGCTCGGTTGATTTCAGATCATACGTAGTTAGCTGGAGCTCCCCCCCCCCCCCCCCAGAGATGCTGGTGGGAGAGTCGGTGTAGCGCTGCTGATTGAATTCCTCAGTACAAAGATCGCAACGCATTCTGAAGTGTCCATTTTTTATAGTTTTTTTTTTAATTTTCTTGTGTTGCTCAAAGAGAGCAGTACTAACAAGCTTAGTTTACATTTCTGAGGCCAAAACGACAAACCCTCCAGTGTAAACTACTTTTACACTATATACAGAAATGTGTTCATTTACTGTTAAAAATCTATATACAAATGAAGACCATTTCCATACAGATTTTCATTTCGATATTGATTTTCACGCTTGCACGCTACCGTACTAATGGCTGTTCACTAACTGCTAATCTGTATAAAATTACAGAAATATTACACGCGTACAATAACCTTCAAGGCTATTTAATTATAGGTATATAAGAATTATAATAACATAACATTATTTCTCGAATCTAAGCTCTTAATATTACCTAAGCAAAGCAAAGTACGTCATGACATTGGCATCACAGAGACGCGGAAAGCAATAACCCAGGATATACGCGCTAGCTCTGCTTCCAATCCTGGTCAGTACATTCAACTTACTAGACGTAATGAAATTAAATAGTTTATTAAATATCATTATCTTTCTTTCACGGCTTTATTTACAGTGAAATTTCCTCTTCAAACACAAAATCTAACTGCCCTCTACCTTGATGATGTACACGTTTTGTATGGTACAATTTACAAAGGTAATTTCTGGTAACGATCCCCTAAGAAGTGTAACTGAAGTAGATGGCGAATTTATATTTATTTAAGTATTCTTATTTTCTATGGAGTTTTTTGTTGTATTTGAGATCTTCAGTTTATTTTGAAGAGATGCATCTATGTAGTCACCAGTTACTGTTGTGGATTTCCAACCACCATGGCGTTTTAAAGTTGTAATGTCACCACCTGCATCAACTAACTTAGTTGAAGAACTCCTACGCAAGCAGTGGCCAGTATATGACTGTGGGTCAGTTAGGTTACGGTGGGTTGATATTTGTTTACGTTTTGCACTGTGCATTTTCCACAGAAATAATTAAAAAAAAAATGATTGAGACTTACACGCTTAGGGCGCAGAATCATGTAGTTTTTACAGATTTCGTAATACCTCCCTGTTACTCTGAATGCTCGTGATCCATTTGTTCCTGTATTGGGGATAGTAACTAGCAAGCTTGATTCTAAATCCTCACATTTCAAGTCGTGTAAATCTCGTCTACGAAATGCCCCAATTACTCCGAATATTAGTGCGACCTGTAATTTACCATGTATTTACCAAATAAGCTAATGTTTAGGAAAATATTTATTTTTACGAGAGTAGTTATATTTACTTCCTTTGTCAGTGGATATGTATTGTCAGGTGCTTCAGTAATGAAGGCTTTCATTTCATCTATGGAAAATATGTTCGCTTATTTCCCACTGTACCCTACCGATTTCTGTTTTTACAGGGAGTACAACTTCTACTAAGTAAATTAGGAAGACATTTTCCGAGATTGAAGTTAAATTTTTTGTTATTCCCCATGAACTTATCATATAGCTTTCCATAGATGTTTTTTTATATCTGTGGAAGTAAATTGTTAAAAAGATTACGCGACTCCTCTGTTATATCAGGAGGCCTGGAACTAAGTTCCAAATTATTATCACTAGCGCAAAATACCTCAGTCTCCATCTTGCAAATCAACTATCACCGTGAATCGAATTTCATTTGTTATTGATGCAAGCGTACAATACGCATAGCGGTTGGCGGATTTCGTCTTTCGCATGTAGGATATCTAAATATTAAATATTTAATGTGTATCTACAAGTCGTAGAAAAAAACGATATATGCATCTCTCATATAATAGTTAATAGAATACTCGTGAGGGATCGTTACATAAATAACTACGCCATTAAAACTCTGTGAATATCTACTATTAAAAGTCTGTTCAACATTAAATGGAGTAACTGCCAAAGAAACTGCACAGATAATAAAACAAAATAGGTTGGCTGAAAACATTTATTTAATGTGTGCTTTTAAATTTAGGAACTAAACTATGATTTTAGCTATGGACTAAACAAATCTGGGATATTGAGAGTACTCGAACAGCGATTCTTTGGTTTTATTCTTATGGAGGTAAGAATTGAACATATGATGGAGCAAAAGAAGAGGGTTTCTAGAACAGTGACGCAGGAAAAACAGAGGGTTCTAGAACAGTGATGCACGAAAAACAGAGCGATGCAAGAACAGTTCGGTGTAAACAGGGGACGCTTCAAGAACAGGAAGATTCAAATAACCCATTGAGAAGGGTCAAAGAAGAGGCTGACAATTAAATGTTACAAGAGTGTTACATATGTAAACAATTAATATACGTATTAACATCTACCGCCTCAGAGTACAGTGCCCCTCCCGCCTTTGGCAAGCTACATATTTAAAAAAGGTTTCTGTTGCTGGGGGCCATCAACAAAACTGCATTGCTCGAAGACATGTACAATTTGATAATAAAAAAGTAGCTATGAGATCGCGATTTTCTAATAAAACATTTGAATGCTGAAGATTCAACATTAAGAATTGCATATTTTCTGACTAGATAGAAGAGCGCAGTAAAAGGTGAAGAATTATTCTGCTTACTGATCTCAAGCACAATTGCTGCTGAGGCTCCAAATGGCTCAGGTTCGGTTCTCTCTCTCTGTATTAAACTCTAATATGTTATAGGGCCTATACTAATTTAGATAAAGACTTCAAATAAACTGTATTCAATATATAGCCTTACGTGCAATAGCATACATATATGCAGATACACCGAAAGGTCAGGGGTTCGAACAAAACATGTAAAAATAATTATCTCAGGAACTGATAATCTAAATGGAACGAGACTAGGCAATCAACACACTTATTATTGCACGATAATATCTGTGAGAATAAACTACGACTATTGGTCCTTGGTTCGAATCTACAACTACCGAGGACATTTTAAGAGTTTGGCGTATCCCTCACCCATTAGGCGGACAGAAACGAGGAAAGGTGTATAGTGATGTATTTAGCATGTGCACTAGGATTCTAAGCACTTTTTAGCCAAGAGGACCCGCTTCGATCCCCGACTCGACAGACCTTAATTCCAAGGTAAACTATTAAAGGAATGGGTATACGGAGAACAAATAAAAGCAAAACGGATATCCCTCCCTCCATTTTGAATATTGATAAAAATAAATAGATATCATTAGACACTTTGTTTGAATCTACTATGGCTCAAATTTTATAGCTCCGAAACTAAGAGCGGTATATACCTTAAAAATTACAAAATGAAGGTGTATTATTGGGACATTAATCTTATTGTTTAGCACCCCCCTCATCCAGTGCAACAATTACATTCGCGTTATCCCACATTCAAGATATATTACTTGCCATTACGCTAATTAAAATGGGAATTAACGCTTAAAGAAGCGGGGTTACAACAAAAAACGCCATAAGACCTTTGTTTTTCATATACTACGAGTATTAGATTAGCGATTTATAAAACCCAGAAATTATAATTACAATTACACTACTTACTTTAATTAAAATGCAAATAGCAACACCATTTGCAATGCCAATGCGAGCATGAAATTACGCCTATATTGCAATTCTATACCTGGATTATACGCCAAGTCCATTAAACATAATTCGCATAGTTATAAGATTTATAAGAAAAAAACGCTTGCATTCACGGAACTTTCGGTCCTACGCCAAAAACGACACCTAACTGTGCTTCAAATCACGTAGACAGCCGACAACGTCACTCAGCATTGAAGTATAAGCACTCATCAGGGCCGGGCCGTGACCACTCGCCCCTCATCTAGATGGCCGGGGTTCGATCCCAAGCGTACGCATGTGGACAAAACGGAGCTGGGGCGGGTTTTTCTTCGGGTACTCCGGTTTCCCCCGCCATCGCATTCCACCGGTGCTCCATCATCATTCATGTATCATCAGTGTCACCGCCTGCGGGGCCATAAGTAGTTAAAGCGGGCGTTAAGCACTACCAAAAAAATAATTAAGAACTCATCACATAATATTTCGATTGTGCATAAATAAATAACTTCAAAAAAGCGAATATTTGCTAGCAAATTATCACATTCTATGTGAACAAAAACTGCGCAAATGGAAAACCACAATGGAAAACCTTCAACAACAACAACAACAACAGCATGATCTGACCTATTTCAGTCGATGAAGAACACAAACATTACAGAGGAAGCACAACAGCTCGTTATGTTAAATACTTCAAAAACACGCTTGAATCTAAATAAAATGTTTAAAAGTATATCAATAGTTATTAAAAACACTCCAATAACTTTGTAAAGGAACATTACATTCCTTTCATGAGAGGACTTTTAAGGCATTCTTTAAACTTTAAAAAAGCTAAATAATCTTTGGAATGTGTATGTAAATAACACACCATAAACAGACAAATACATTTCAGTTTTTACTAACGGCTGGCCCTGGCGAACCCTCTTCGAACCACGACTCAATTGACTATACATTCATATGAATTTCTAATCCACAAACAACATAATTATTACCCTGAAAACTAATAATATTATACCATTTAAAATAAAATTTACAAACACACACTAAGAGCCTTATAAAAGAACAGAGTTTCAATCACCGTCCTTTCATGAGGGGACTTTACTTCTTACGAGGAACCACTCTTGAAATACCCCCAGAAAATATGAAGGAGCTTTCATTGATGTTTTCCCAAAACAGACATACTTTACACTGCAATCTCATTAACGGTTAAGCGGTAATGTGTAAAAGTGACAGTGTTTGCTCACTCCAAGCGTAAAATGGTAGACATTGTACATCAATGGATTGCACGATAATGATGCGTGGTAGGTATATCAGATTATATTGTTTTAAAAACCCAAATGTTCAATAAGTGTACTACTCATTATGCACAATTAGTGGCGAAATGATGGCTTCAATCGCGAAGAATAGTTAAATGCTAAATGGATACCCGGGAAACTTGCGGGCTTACATTTCGATTACATTCAAGATGAGTGCTTTTATGCCTATAAATACACATATACAATAACTAAAGAACGAAAAATGGCATCTTTAACTACTATTAGTTTATTCATCATACACACATTAAACGCACTAAGTGAGGCTTTCCTGGTCAGAAGCGATTTTAACAGTTTTTTTTTTTTTTTTTTTTTTTTTTTTTTTTTTGCAGATATAAAGCTAAATTCTTCGATTATTTTGGATTTTAAAGAATACACTGAAAAAAGGGGAAAGTATTATTTATTTACAAACTTATTTAATACGTATGCTTTTACTAACTTAATTTTAGGTATAAAAACTTCATAGTTTTTAAGCTGGTATAGTAATGAAAGAAACAAAAGAATTTACCGCAAAAACATGCATATTATTATTGTTGTCATTATTATTGTTGTTGTTGACATGCCAGGAGACAGTTCGATGATAGTGAACACTTCAGACGGTAGACACTTCGAACGAGGAATTCGCTGACTATGGCCGAGAGTACCACATCAGAAAGATTTCAGCCCTCTGGCACTCCTACATTGCATCAGAAGAACGAGCATCAGTCATCTCGGAATAAATTAAAATAGTTTTATACTCATGGTATACAGAGAAGAGATATTCAGCCCAAAAGTTGATGTATACATTTCACCAAAAATAAGTTTGAGGTCCCCTGAGTTCAAAAAGTACTTTTACGTTCTCTAGTTAATACATAAAAACAGAGAAGGTATTGTATTCCACTCCTACATTTCCATACGGTGATTTCACCGAGAATATTTGTTTTTGAGGTCCTCGCGCGTCCGAACATAGCATATTCAGAAAAAGGCTGTGACTGTATATGTTCATGTGCCTGTACAGACAAAAACTCAAAAAAGCAAACAAACGAAGTGCTGGTAAGTATGATTCGGCAAAGAAAAGCATTGAAAAGTAACAGGTCAGTGTTTTACTTTCTGCACTGCTTCCATTTAATAAATAGAGGAAGTACTCGACTCCACACAAGAATTATTGTTATACTGGAAACACATGTATTGAGGACCCTTTAACCAAAGTATATTTCAAAAATACTGGAAGCGGGTACACATTTGAAGACAGTATAGCTCAAAAACTCCATTTTATTGACTTGAATTTTACACTACCTCCACTTTCTCAAACTGGAAGTTGACGTTTCTGACGTTTCGTATCATCTTTATTGGTTTACTCAAGGCAATGCACAGAAAATCGAGAATGAATATGAATCGTATGACGATGCATTATAAAACATTTGTGTCACCTAGTAATTTCCGGTAATTTCCCTATTTATAAGAAGCAATGAAATAATAGCAATCTTGAATAGCACAAGATATAATAGAAGAATAAGGTTTGATTGATATATTTTATGTTAACAATGACTATCATGATATTTCAATCCATTTTTACGCTTCCGCTAAAGAATTTTTCCTTCCACTTACAACACACCGAAAAGAATAGCACAGGTGGACGCTGGATAATGGTTTGACTACAGAATTTCTAGTCCACATCGTTATTACATTAAAGGCATACAAAAGAGAAGGAAATGGGAATCCATTTGGTTTGCTAGAACTTAACCGACAACACAATTTTAACCTTCAATCGTCGCTTCTAATCAGATCAGCAATCAACACTAGAAACAATGTTTGACGTTCAATGCACTTAACTATATTATTAGACTGCCTCAGTGGTTGAGTGGTTAACGAGATAACTTCTCACCCAGAGGTCCGGGTTCCATTCCCAGCTAGGGCGGGGAATATTTCTTTAACAAGTATTCTGCCCTATCCCCACAGAGACCGGAAAGTATGAATGTGAGAGCGAATATGCGTGTGTTTAGTAATATAAGGTTTATTAAAGTAACGTTCTAAACCTACAGTAATACGAGTTGTTTCAGAAGTCAAAGCCCCTTATATGACCATCGAAGTTAAAGCGGTTATACAAATCAAGCAATTAAAAAAATGCTTATATTGCGAGTACATGATTTTGAGAAATAATTATATCGCTTCAATTTAACATTACCAAACATCAGATATCAGCATGGACGCGATACAATACGAATCCAAGACCAGCATAAGAAGCACATATGAATGTTTTCGAATCAGGCTCCATCAGTGATATACTATATTGCAGCAGGTTTTTGAAGAGATTTAATTATACAATGCATATTCTTCAAGTTATTTCTCAAGATCACTTAGCATTCAGGAGTCAATTCTATTAGATTCTTATATGCTCCCTTTATAACATGGAAAATATTTTAGCGTCTTATGCAGGTGATTATAATTGTTTTGTCATATTTCAGGGAAAACACGATCGCAACCCAAGAGCAAAGATTAAAGTCAACTGCTTACAATTTTGGATTGTATAAGAGCTGGTATACTAACCCAAGGTTAGCGACATACCCAGCTGCAAACTGCATATATAAAGAACCACTGTACGATATTCTTAAGGAACTCAAAAGATCACACATGAAGGAACATGTAAAATCAAACCTAGATGAACATGTACAATAGCAGATAGAATCGGAATGTAAAACACAACATAAAGCAACTGCAATGCAAATATCACCACTTTTAACAATCTCATAGACGATTAGCTTGAATAAAAATGTCAGTGTTTTATAAATGCGTATTTACATATTTGTTGTTGTTTCAGAAAAGTGATCGAATCTCAATTCGTCTACACCCAGATGAGCATTACTTTCTCACACTAACCTAAGTAAATAGCTGAATGGAAGAGCTAAATGCTAGTGTAATAATAAGCAAGTGTGAAGGATTTGACTCCGCGTATAAAGAAGCACTATGTGATTTGGTTAAGAAACTCAACAGCCCAATCTTGATTCAAAGAATATAATTGAAGAATCCATCAGAAAGCAAAAGGACAATAGAAAGAAAATGAAGATAACCAAATAGCAATGCAAGAGTCAGAAGGAGAATTATTTCAATTTTATTAAAAACCAGGACTCAGGCAGTGATTCTAGCAAATTATTTAGACGCCATAGTGGAGACGAAAATCAAGTAACTGGATGCTAAAATGTATGAACCACAACTTAAACGAAGCAATTGCACTCTGTTTGCTTTGGAGGGGGCACGCCTTCGAATTAGCAAAACAAAATAACAACAACAAATACTTCGCGGAAGCAGTTTTATTCCTCTACCAGTTTCTATAGAAGAAAAGAAAGCGTGTGTCAAAGCCCAGAACCACGGGAATGGGACATGCTTTTTATACGCTACCCTTGTGAAATACATTCAAAAGAAACGTCAAAGTGTCAGCAAACACAAGAAACTCGAGGTGCGTCACGTTTTCTACTTCTTTGTCTGAAATCCCGAAATTTGAAAAGAAAAATAATATCCCTATCAACGTGTTTGGCCTGGATGAGAAGAAAACAGTGTTTTCAATAAAGGTTGTAGAGGAAGGACTATCTGATCATCGGGACCTTCTTCAGCTGAGTGCTACGCATGTATACACCAAGCACTTTAAGAAGTCTATTCGAGAACAAAAGACAAAACATAACGGACAAGTACACCTGTAAATGCTGCTTCCTCATTTTGATGACCGATATGAACGAAGTGCGGTGGAAAAATTGAAGGAACATGCTACCCTCTGCAGGCAGCATACTATCGCTAGGATAGTTATGCCAACAAAAGAAACCTCCATCACTTAGTTTAAAAATGCTGAAGGGATATTCAGACTTCTCTACGACATCTATGTGGATTTTGAGAATATTCTTATTCCAATTTATCCATGCTAGTCTAATTCTGAAGCTTCCTATACAATGTCTTATCAGAAGCATTCTTCAATAAGTTTCACTGTTTACGTTAAGCTCGCATCATCTGATGAGCAACTACAGACTGATCATCCTACTGTCCCTTATTTATACAGAGGATACGATACATGCTGAAAAGTTGATGGACTATCTGACATCTATCGCAGACAAGGTTAGCAGTATATACTAATCTGCCAAATCGCTATCCTCAACAGGAGGATTTCGAGTATTCTACCGAATGCTACTTGTGTAATAAAAATGCACTGAAAACTGGAAATTTAGGGATCATGACCATTTGACTGGCGAACATTGCGGATATCCTCATAATGAAGGCAAACTGGCATGTAAAACCCCAAAAAATATATTGATGTCTTCAGCACAACTTAAGCGGATATGATTCTCATTTCATCGATAAACAAGTTGTACAACTTAAAGAGTGTAGGTGATTCCGTGCTCAGAAGAAAAGTATATTTAATTCTCTGAGCATGTTGGAGATATTAAGCTACGGTTCTGTTTCCCCAGTTGAAGCTTGGATAAACTAACAAAAACCTTAACATCGTTTCTTGAGACGTACAAATACTTTGGAGAAAAGAAGATTATTTTGGTGAAACGCAAAGGAATGTTTCCCTGTGATTTTATCACGTCATGGTGTGTTTTGAAAGCAGCATGCTTGCCTCCAAAGAAAGCGTTCTACAGTTGATTAAATGAAAAGGAAATCAATGATCAAGACTCCGAACCTGCCAAAAATGTATGGAACAATTAAACGTCGAAATTTGGGAGAAAAGAGTGACGTCTACTTAACCTCAAATTTACTTGTCCTCGCTGATGTTTTTGAAGCCTTCAGAGAGCAAAGACTGAATACTTCACAAGTTGACTCTGCACATTACTTTACATCTTCAGAGCTAACCTGGTATGTAGCGCTTCTGTATACAGGAGCTAGAATTATTATTGGATTATGATCAGCTTCTTATAAAGGAGTCTGGCATACGAGGAGGATTATGTAACATTTCTCATCGGTATACCCAGACTATCAATGTCTACATTGAGGAGCTCAATCCTGATAAACCAACTCAATTTATCACATACGAAGGCGAAAATAATCAATATGGATGGGCTAAGCAGCATAAGTAACATTATGGTAGGTTTCAGTGGGCTTCTACTGACTGCATTAATATAAAACACTAAAAGAAGATTATCCTTTTGGATATATATGTATTAGAAGCTGATGTGGATTATCCTACAGAGCTTCACGATCTTCATAACGATTTGCTATTCCTGCCTAACTATCTAAAGCCTAAGAATTCAAGTGTAAAGGAGCTATTTGCACACCGCCTGAGTGGTTAGACCACTCACCTCTCACCTAGACGACCCGAGTTTGATCCCAATTGACCGCATGTGAGGCTTGTGGTGGACAAAGCGGCGTAGGGGCGGGTTTTCTCTTCCCACCATCGTATTCCACCGGTGCTCCATCTTGATTTCAAGTATCACCAGTGTCATCTCCTGCGGTGCCACAAGCAGTAAAAGCGGGCGTAAAACACTACCAAAAATAACAATTGCACACCTTGAACCAGGAAGAAGTATATTGTACATTACATGACGTTAAAATAGGCGATCTCACATGGACTACGATTAGCAAAAATCCATCGTGTGCTACAATTTCGACAATCGTGTTGGCCAACACCTTACATAGCGTTTAAAATCAAGTTGAGGCAACATGCTAGAAATGACTTTGAAATGGACCTTACAAGCTCCTCAACAATGCTATGTTTGGAGAAAAAATTGGAGGATATACGAAATCGAATGGATATACACCTTGTGACAAACGCGAAAATATTGGAAAAGCTGAGGCATTGCTAAGCCGGCATTCATTGCTAGAAGCACATATGGAGCTGAGCTGGCAGCTTAGCTCGTATGGCATCGTTGCCGATTATATTCAGCAGGCCAATATACATCGGAATGAGCGTACTGAATATCTCAAAAACTACCAACATGATGTGCTACTATCGTATTATGGGACTGAAAGCCTAAAGCTTATGTACATGGATTCGGACTCCTTCCTTCATCGAGTCGCAACAGCTGACATATACTATGCCAAAATGAGATTTCTTGAATATTTAGATACATCTGATTACCCTGAAAGCCACATGTGCCACTCCACACAGAACAAGAAAGTGTTGGGAAAGTTTAAATGCGAAGCAAATGGAAAAATCAGCCAACATTTTGTCGGACTGAGACCTAAGATGTATGTTTCGATATTGATGTTTTATTTGTTTGGTAGTGTTTAACGCCCGCTTTTGCTACTTGTGGCACCGCAGACGATCGATATTGATGGACGAATGGTAAAAATGATTAAAGGTATACAACGAAGCGCTATTAAGCAGTACATGACATTCCACAGTTATGCACTGTCTAAAAAAAGAAATAATAAGAACTCACATGATTTTGATCATGTCACAACAGCATAACGTTTCGTTTGTAAAAGTCAACAAATTCACACCATCGCCTCATGAGGATAAAGGAGTGATTGCTGATGATGGAATATCCACCTATCCTTATTATAATTACAAAGTTGTAAACGTTTAAAAAGAAAATGCTTTATACATTGCTCATCGTCAGTAGCGCGACATCAGAAATTTGAATCTGAGACTACAAACACTTCTATGCACCTGGCAAAGGCATACGAAGAGAGAAGAATAATAAGAATAACAATGAGGAGTATTGGGGACTCTGCCATTAGAATAAATTTCTAATACTAGTCTCAAGCCCAGATAAAAGAGGTGAGACGCCTAACCTTTAATGCTAATTATCTTTATATAAAAACAACTAGAAATAAAAAGCTGAAAATACTGTCTATAACTTATATGTCCAACGCTTCAACAGTAACAACAACCACAGTAAAAAAGATCAGGATCACTAATCTAGAGAAAAAACTTCTTGACTAAAAGAAAACAGACTGTAAAAACAACAAGTCAAACAAAACACAAGAATCATAATGTTCACAAAACAATAAGCACTTCGACAACAAAGGCTTAGAACCTTCTTCTAGTGTCAGTCTCAAAAAGACAGACATCATACAAAAAACAATAAAAAATTGCAAAAATGAAAAGTTAGGTTATGTTAGTTTTACAACCTAAGAAACACTGAAAACCATAGAAACATATCCCCTCGCTTCACAAGATATCATCTGAACATGTAGTAGTATGCAAAAAAAAAAATAAATAAATAAATAAATAAAATAAAAAAAAAAAGGATATAAAATGGCACTTAAAGGACTGCATAATACTGAAACAGAATACAGAAATGATCTTTAAGGATCTAAACTATGGAAAAATGTGACAAAACTGTAAAAACACTGGATAGACCACAAAAGCGATCAGATCATCCTAGAACATATGGAAATGCTGTAAAACGTAATAAACAGTGTGGAAAGCATGCAGAAACACTGGAACAATGATATAAATTGCAGTATAAATATAGAAAATAAGAAGAAAGGATATAAACTAGGATAAAATGACATAAATTATTTTCAAGAATAAAAAGAAAGGGCTACAAGGAATCACGAAAAGACCTTTGCCTCAAATACCCTTAAAGCATTCCTAAACGTACTAAAAATATCGTTAGCACACCTTTGTCGCTGACACAAGGTTCTTAAAAGCTTCCAAAGAATGCATTCAAAGTGGGTTGAGATACCTATTGCCTTAGGGTTTAAGACTATCCCTATAGTTCTGAATACCTTAAAAGTCGTAAATGATCTGTAAGGAGACAGAAAACGCTACAAAACACTGCAAAATAGGCTCAAAATGTGCAAAACCGTCTATAAAAGTGGTGGAACCATTATAAACCACTGCTAAATACTGTAAAATATTAGTAAAGCGCCTGAAAAGGGCCAAAATGTCTGTTTTACAGTTCTATATACAAAGAAAATGGCTCAAGATGGATGGAAAAGAGCTAAAATGTCTAACCAATACCCTAAATCTAGGTGCCCTACAGTCCTAAACACCCTCACCAAATGACATGGAATGACATAAAAACATATTAAACAGTTGCAACGTAAAAATCACTATTAAAATTCTGAATAATTTATGTGAAAGCACTACAGTCACTGAAAAATAGACCCAAAACGTACAAAAATGCCTGTACACGTGGAAAAAGCATCAGAAAACACTGCAAAGTAAATTAAAATATGAGCAAAAACGTTGGAAAAAGCCTCAAATGCCTCTTTTAGGGCCCTGAATACCCTCAAATACGTGTAATGAGATGCAGAGTGAAAAATGCCAATTAAATACCCCAAAATTAGCTGTCCTAGAGACCTAAACATCCTCCAAATGACATGAAGTGTCATTAAAAACATTCGAAACAGCTCTGCTAGCACTCGAAAAACCTATTTAGGTCTTATAAATTATCTGTAAGCACTCAAAAAGCAGAGCAAACCAAAGCAAAATAATAAAAAAGTTTTCATATAACATCCCACAATACAAAAAATCGTTAAACATGTCTAAGTTCTTGGAAATACCATAAAAATAGCTGCATAACAAAGGAAACGATCTTAAAAAGGCCATAAAGGACTGAAAAATACACCTAATACTCTGAGGTTCCCTATCTTTCCCATGTATGATCACTTGCCTCCTTGCCAGCTTTTTCCTATATTAACTACTAATGTAGATCTTGTTAAAACACACCATTTGTCATGTACATTTTTTCCCTGGTAAACTATTTCTAAAATGACCATTGTTGTTGGTTTCAATTTCAAATTTATCTAAAACGGGAATCCATCTTTCGTTTCATCTCTCTTTTGCTTTACTCCTGGTCATTTAAAGAGAATCTAATTTAAATTGTTTCACAAAGCGACCAGCCTTTAAAAGATGTGACTATCGCTCTTGCCTAGTTTATTACCTAAGTTCCTATTTGCTTATAAGGAAGCTAGTAAATAAGACCAATTCTCGTAATGTTTATCTCGATTAGCATGATGTAGATAGAAGAACAGTAATTTGTATTTCCGGCGCAAAACTTCTGGAATCGTGACCCTGACCGCCAATCCAGTTGCCGAGCCTAGCTTATCGGAGTTTGTGATATGATACTTTGCTTACTCAAAGTCACAACGAGCAAACTTTATACAGTCTGTGTCGAAAGTGTTGCGTATATGTTTGCATTCAAAATGGGCATTAAATAGGGTTAATTTTATTTTTGTTACCATAGATCCTACGTTTTCAAAGTTAAGTGGCAAGATATTACATAATCAAAGCAGAGAATTAATTGCAAATGTCCTTGACTTTATGAAATAAAAGACAGCGATGAAGGAAGAAAATGTGTGTTCACCCGAGTTGTCGAAAAGCCTGAAGAAAGTGAATGAAAGAGTAGTCAAATCAAGTGGTGTTTCACTGAGTTTCGTATCCAGAGTTCTCAAAGATAAGAAAAAACACGTGAATGAAGGAGTGCCATTTGACACACCTGGGAAAAAACATAGGATCCCTAAACGTGTTACAGAAATAGACGATTTCCATAAATGCGTTATTCGGCGTATGATTCACATTCTATGTCGAAGAAAAAGCTGTGTCAACAATAGGCAAATATCTCATCAAGTTGAATGATAGCATAAACTTTCAAGGTAGTGCTACAAACCTCAGGACAATTATAAAAGATTTGGGTTTCAAGTGGAAGAAAACTAAATCAAATAGGAGAGGCCTAATAGAAAAGCATGACATAGGATCACAGCGGGAAACCTACCTTACTCTTCTCCGGAAGTACAAATCGGAGGGTCAAATAATAGTGTATGAAGATGATTTTTACATACACAGTAGTCACACTACACCTAAAAGTTGGAATGACGATAGTGAATTAGGTTTGCAGGCACCTGTTGCTAAAGGGCAACGACTTATTATAGCTCACGCTGGTGGAAAGTTCGGCTTCGTTCCACATGCCCTTCTCATTTACAGGTCGCAACAAAAAACGGGGGATTTGCACCAAGAAATGGATACAGAAAATTATATGAAGTGGATCAACACCATGTTGATACCTAATGTGACTGCTAGGTCGGTTCTGATTATCGACAATGCTTCTTATCATAACACTCAAATTGAGACACCACCAACCTCAAATACCTTGAAAGAAGACATGAGAGCTTGGCTGCTTAGACTTAATATAGCATTTGATGAAACCATGAGTAAAATAACGTTTTATGACTTAATTGAAGCTAACAAACCACTTCAAAAGTCCTATATACTTAACCAGATACTAGAAGCACATGGCCAAATTGTACTTAGACTGCCACCGTATCACCCAGATCTAAACCCAATCGAATTAAGCTGGGCTGATGTCAAAAAATGGGTGGCATTCAGAAATATCATTTTTAAATTAAAAGATATGAAACAGCTGTGTCGAGTGTGATTTACAGAAATTGGTAGATCAGAATGGGAAAATATATGTCGATATATTGAGAACATTGAAAACCATTATTTCGAAAAAGGTGGAGAAAATCAAATAGAAAGAATTCTCATCCAGGATAATGATGCACAAAGTAGCGATAGCAGTACTGATGGCAATGACGTGAGCGAAGACGAAGGACTATCGGGTGTGGAAGAATTGGAGGTAGACGATTGACTGTTTTTTATGTTAGACTCTTTGTACAGAGGTATTTGTAGATATGAATATACAAATGAAAGTATATAAGTTTATGAGTGCAGCACCGCGTAGTGCAGTGCGTAAGTGGTGACAGATATTTGACTTTGACTGTGGCATGCATTCAGCCGACTGATGAACTGCTTGTTTGGTAAGTACGACTCGCTTCCTTGCGCTCATGAAGATGTTCACTTGTCCAGATCTGTTGCGCCAGTTATAAGAATAGTTTGTGGAGCAGGTACAGAAAGCCATGTGAATGGAACCATTTTTTTTTTTAAATATTGACGATAACTAATTGTTATTACAACGTGAACATATCAGTTTTTTAACTGCATTGAAGTTGGTGAAATATGCAACAGCTTCATTTATAATGTGCCACAACAATGTATTCATTGTTGATTGTTTATTGTTATTATTGTGACATAGCTTCAGCAGACGGACAACATCAAATCAGCGATGAATTTGTTACTGATTGATTGTTCTCCGGCTCCTAAAATATCATTATAAAGCAAAATCTTTTTGTGTGGTTATTGGACAACTGCCAGTTAACAAAATCACATACTCCTGTAGGCAAGTTTATTCCAAAATATCAGGTAAGGTGTTGTATTCAAATGATAGGAGGATTAAAGCTCGGGCTCCCAAATTATAAGTGTACCCAGCATTTCTTTTGCTGTAAGCACTACTTTGTAAGGAAAAACAATTCTGTAAATTTATCATAAGTTACAGAAACAAGTCACTTGATCTCCCAATAATTTTGAAACACCACTAGTTACCCAAATACTTTGTATTTATAATGTTCAGTTAAATGATATTGAAGTCAATGTTTAAGCTTAGGCTATATTAACACTTAATATGGGTATGATATTCAACTTCAATGTTTCCTTCAAACCTAATGACAAATGTATGGTTCTTCAAACACAAAAGATAAATTGAAAGCACTCCATTTGAAATGTTGATAACGATAAGGCCACAGAAAGTGAATGCAACGCGGGATTTGTTTCTTTTGCGATGAATGCGCGAGTGCTCATGCCACTTTATTCTTTTTCTGTGACGGCAAAACACCCTGTCATATCAGGCTTTAGAAACGGGTGCTGGTTAGATAAGCCAATGCACAGCGGCGTGCGAGAGGATCTGCATCTTCATCTTTTGTGCTAAGCTCAGCAATACGCTGTCTCGGAGCTCGTTATGCAGTGCACAGAACAGGCGACAAGTGGAGACAACACTAACGACGTCTCGATTGCGGTGGCGGCTTCTCATAGGATCGCCCTGATAGTCCTCAAGTGCCTCTTCCCCATCCGGGCTGTCTCTGTCATTCAGAGCAGCAACGTTCTAAACACCACGAGCGCAATATCAGCATTCCCGGAAACCTCAGCGAAGTACTTTCAGGACTTGCCGATTCTATCGTAGCTCACTGCCATTTTTAATCATGTTCAATGTACTTTGTGGGTACTTCTAACGAACATTCTATTTATATATTCATTCATCTAGTTAATCTGTGCCCTTTATATAAACTCAATATATCTAGCTGTAGGTTTTACACACTTTCTCATTGTTTAAATGTCACAAACAATTTGCTTACAAAAAATATAACTTATCTACCGTGAAGTATGTGCCTTTTATTCAAACCTCATGGCATATCTATTTGCAGTAACCTATTGAAGAAAACATTTCAAGTAAAATATTGACCACCAAAAGAGAATTAAGCTGATATGCTTGTTGTATGATTAAAAGCTGAACGAAAAGTAAATTTTGGATTTCTAGGCATTGCAGTTTAGTACCTATATACCAGTGTAAATTGGAATTTCTCACATCTGGTAGGGCAGCCGTGGTAACTCGGGCCTAAGGTCACATCCTACATGCTTTTAACAGCAGAGTAAACAATCCTCGTGTGTTCTGACCTTACCTCGTGGATATGTATTATTCCTCTGACTTACGCTCCCCTTTTCCACGATTGGCTACACATTTGAATGGTAATAAACAAGCCGTGTGTCGCGGTAGGATTGGCGATAAAAGAGATATAAATGTCCCTTCATGCTAGACACCTGAGCTTTCGTCGTGTGTAGAGGCATGTTTAAAACGAAGGAGTCTCCTATCTATTTGTTGACACGCATTTGCGATGCATTAACTCTGTTACACAATATATTTGATTCACACGGTTACGAGAATGAGAGTTAAACATTCTCTTCTATATATTAACCTAAATGATCATGTTAAATAATGAATTAATACGTACTGCACAGCAACCTATTTCGTGGCAGCTGATTACTTGATTAGTCACGTGGCAATTAAGAGATACAGGGCAGAGTTATGTAGAAGAAACCTCACACACGGTTCTAATGAGAGAGCAGCACCAGGGCGGGAAGTGTTTCTAGTCATTATAGGTGTAGGTAGCTCAGTTGGAACAAAATATAATAGCTGCTCGATTACAAGACAGAACACAGATTCCGTAAGTATTAAAATACATGAAAGATTAATGCTTTTGATTCCAAGTTATTCTTTATATGTTTTTAATCTTGATGTACATTTGTTTTAACAAATTGTTATTTTATCTTGTAAATTATTGTCGATGTAATTGGCATGCTCCTTAATAGATGCTTATCATCAACTGGCCTTCTGAACTTAAGGTCGCGGGTTGAAACCCGACCCAGACCGATGATTTTTTAAGTGTGCTTAAAAGTGACAGCCCCCATATCAGTAGACTTGCTCGTATGTTAAAGAACTCCTGCGAGACGAAATTCTGGCGTAACGGCGGCGCTAATATGATCCTGGCAGTTGACAGCGTTGTTACCATATAAAAACATTCATTTTATTTGTTTCAGAGTCCGTTTGGTCCTCTACGGGCTTCCAGTCCCAGGTTCTGGCTTGTAATTTCTGGTGTGTGTAACTCCTTCTTATAAGGACAGTAAATAGCGAAACAAGAATAAGAGTTGAATGCTCTTTAACAAAGGTCATAACGATAATGCAGTGGTTGAAGTGATGCTCTTCATAGATCCTGAGACGCAAAGGACCTCAGGCAACAAACTCATCCTACACGGGATTTCAACTCTGAACATCTGTAGGCCCGTTCCATGGAATTAGCTTTATTCAATTTTATTCGTGACTAGCTTGCTCTTATTTATTGTAATTTGTATTTGCATATACCATTGTAACTTGACTACATGAAATTAGGAAGAAGCTTTCTTTTAAAAGTATCTTATTTCCACGTTTTTATTTTCGTGGTTTGCAGTTATGCTTGCTTTAAAACGATTAACCAATTGAAAATAAGTTGAAATGGCGCCGTCATGGCACAGTGGTTTGACTGCTCGCCCGTCACCTAGGCGCCCAGAGGTGAGATTTGTGGTGGATGAAGCAGCGACTGGGCGGCGTTTCTCTAGGTTCTTCGGTTTCCCCGCTCTTCATCCAGCCAATTTCTCTAATATCATTTTTCCTGTTATTCATTTCACCGTCATTTCATATCATTCAATCCTTCACTTTCATACCAGACATCGGGCTGACTACCCATTCTGGCTAGCCTCTGATCCTTTGCTCCTCAACAGGCGTCTAACCTCAGGTGCTGGCTTATAAGTCCTGGGAGTCTAAGTCCTACATGGGAGGAGGGTAAACAAAGAAAGAAAGATTACAGCTAATAAATTTAGTTGAAGAAAATAGAGAAACAGACCAGTGAGTTGGTGATATCACCTGATACAGCGTCGTAAATGTGTGGGTAGAGTACATATCTAGAGTGGCTAAAGAAAAGAGCTGAAATATGTAAATATAGACTTAAAACTTTTATATGAAATATAACTAAAATTCGGATGCAAACGAAACTGAGTTTTATGTATGGGTGCTCTGTAATTGCAGCGGTTATCAAAGTGCACTTCAATATTGGGTGCAAAAGACCGGTTAATTTTGCTCAGAGGTCTCTTTATCACGGTCGAGGCTCTTTTATATGCCATGAATCAACGAAACGGGACCAACGGCTTTACTTCCCTTCCAAAGGAAGCCATGATTAATTTTAGACCCGAAAAACACTTTGCTCTTCGCCGGGTTTGAAGCCGCGACCTAGGGAAGCAGACGCTAGCATGTTACCCCCCGACCACGCAGAACAACGAACACAGACGCTCTAAGTAGCAAGATTATAATAAGCAAAATCTGTAACCTACAAAAGAGTAAGGAAATCTCTTCATTAGTCGCTACTACCATTTAACTGGTGAAAATAGTGAGCAAAACGTGTTTCCAGTTCCAGAATTTATTCCGATATTGGACACAGAGTTGTCTTCTAAAAGCCTCCACCGAGAAAGACAGAAGAAGAAGAAGAAATTCCCGCGTTCAATTTTCTTCGCTGCATTGCCGGGTAAATTAACTACTTGCTTAATTCAAGTATGGAGACGGCCAGCAAAGCAGGGAGTTAACATGCCTCATAGTCTGTTGTCAAGTGGTGAGGCGTAACGCACTTGTTTTGCTATAAGACAGGTGCAGTGGTGGATTTATCCCTAACTCCTGATTACACCGTGTTGTTTAATTAAACGTATGTTAATTAAATAACTATTACAGGCAACTACTGTGGTTGAGCACATTATAATCTTAAGTTTTATATTATGCAAGTGGTATAATCCTACACTACCTTGAGATCAACATACTTCTTTTTAACAATAAATGAAATAACAAAGTTCCATTGCCATTTGACTTCAAAACAATTTTTCAAAATGTAGTATGTTACATTCACACAGTTATCTCTACCTATTTTGCAACAAATTCTTCTTACAATAGTTTATTCTTCTACCAAGTTCAATCTAATCGAGATATACAAAAACAGAAATAGTCTTATTACATATTTTCTTGTAGGTAGAAGAGAAATGAGGGAATACACTGGACTAAAGGGATAATCAAATCCTTTAGAAGCTGGTCATTAACTGATGGCATTGAAATGTCATTCTCTTAGTATGGCTAAGAGTAAAACACAAGGAAAACAAACGACGGCTTAGATACTACTTGAGAAAAGCATAAGCAGGGGAAAATTTACATAAAACATGTGCAGAATATATTCGAAATATATAACTCCAAAAGAAAGAAAGAAAAACAAAAAAAAAAACACGAATTAAAAAATATGTTTGACAAAAATTGTGTTTTACGAGATCTTTTTCTTTTTATTATTTTTAGTAATATTTTGACTATCTCTTACCGCTTCAAGTTATTAAAATGTTATCAACAGGAATAGCATTTTGGGTACCGATAGCGGGACATATGCGACTACCAGTTGCATGCCGACCGACTTTCATTGGCGACTTCACGCAGCGCATGTAAATAACCTGTAGTAAACGCGTTGGGGAACGTGGCTCGATGCAGTAGTATACTATGCTGTATATTACAATATTGGTTGGTTTACAGGTAATTAATATCTTTGATATAGTGCATGCTCTTCAATGAAGACTGTAAAATGCATTGCATGCAAATTTGCAGTTCATACAGAAGAACTTCAACACATCACAACTATATTCCATGCTGAGCTAACTTCGAATCTGTCCCGCTATCGGCCACCAGGATGTTATCCCTAGTTACCAAAAATGAAGAGAGCTTCAGAGACTATTCCCAGAAAATTCAAAATGTGCATTGCACTTGACATAAAAGTATCTTAAAAATATGACATATTAACCAAAATTATTAGAGCCACTTTCCAAGTGAAAAAGAAAATTTCCAAAAATCTTCCCTGTAAATAGCAGTTTAAGGGCGATTCCACTGAAAATCTTCATGTCGCATCTTTGATAAATACCGAACATAAATATCAAGTTTGGTATTTAGCCAACTTTTCGTTGTTGAGTTCTCCTGATCCGTCTGTCTGTGTGTCTCTCTCTCACACAACGCACTGACCTTTTTCTAAAATATTTTATCGTATTCAGGAGTCCTCAAAACATGTATTTCTGTTGACATTTTGGCAAGGTGTTTTGAATGGAATACAGTACCGTCTGTTCCTAGTATGTGCATTGTACGTGGTAGAGTAAGTAAAAAGGCATGACCAAATAATACATTGGTTTTAACATTAATACATAGCGTAAGCTCTATTGTTTCTAATAAAACACATTAAACATTGTCCAATATAGATACATGAAGGAATGTACTAATATAGACTTAAACCTATTACTAGTTTCCAATTTGTGTTGTTGATTTTCCTGGGAATTATCTTATCATTTATGAAAAAGGATATAAAGTGAAGCAACTCAATCACAATGCCCTCTGCCACTACTCAGTTTTTCCCTATACCTGGCTTAGTGCAACCGCATTTTCTTTCCCTCCTTGCGATTAATGGCGCTAATCTCTCACCAGTGTTAGGGTTTCTTTCTCCCATAAGTAAGTGTATCCACACTTACAGATTTAAGTTTAGAAGTAACAAAATTTAATGCAAGAAATGTGCAGTTTGCTGTAACTACATAAGTCTGTATACGAAATTCTAACTGTATGGTATGTGTTGCTAACTGCATAACATTTAATTTAAACCCATTATTTATAGAAGCACATTTCCTGTTCTTTATTGCATTCTAAGCATAATATGTAGGTTTTAACGAACCACTTTTTGGGAAAACCAGGTTCCTGATTTAATTTACCGAGCAAACTGACTGCAGCAATGTTTGAGGCCAGCGTTAAAGAAGTCCTTAGCTCCATTAATTGGGCTGATGTTATTGACCATAGATTCCTGTTGGATTTTCCGACTTACCAGCCGAAGACTGGAGAGGTTTCTCTTCTACTATGAATTTCCATTCCCTAATTTTCTCACATTTTGCATGCCCTTTCATGTTTCAGATATGCTTAGGCAATGTGCACTAACAGACAGTCTCGGACAGATGACCTATATACTTGCTAGTTAGTTCTTCTCGGCCTTCCAAATGACAGGTTTTTCTGAGCCGTCTCAAATAGATCGAGTTCTTCACAATTACGCTAGAACGTAGCTTTCTCTGAGCAGCCCGCTGGTGTGCCAGGGTTTTCCAGCTAGCAATCGGCCACCTAAATAGGGTAATAACAGAGACATACATGTTAAGGAAAGAGAGGACGAGCACACTTAGCACACCTTTAAGGAGAGAGGACCAGCACACTCAGCACGCTTTTAGGAAGAGCGAACAAGCACACTTATCACAGATTTAGGAAAACTGAACCAGTACACTTATCGCAGTTTTAGGAAAAGGGAACCAGCAGTCTTATCAAAGCTTTAAGAAGAGAGAACCAGCACACTTGTCACAGTTTTAGGAAGACAGAACCAACACACATATCCAGTTTTAGGAAGAGTGAACTGGCACACTTAGCACAGTTTTAGGAAGACGGAACCAGCACACATATCCAGTTTTAGGAAGAGAGAACCAGCACACTTATCACAGTTTTAGGAAGAGAGAACCAGCACACTTATCACAGATTTAGGAAGACATATCCAGCACACTTATCGCAGTTTTAGGAAGAGTGAACCAGCACACTTACCACACTCTTAGGAAGAGGGAACCAGCACACTTAGCACACTCTTTGGAAGAGGGAACCAGCACACCTAGCACACTTTTAGGAAGACAGAACCAGCACATTTAGCACACTCTTTGGAAGAGGGAACCAGCACACCTAGCACACTTTTAGGAAGAGAGAACCAGCACATTTAGCACAGTTTTAAGAAGAGAGGACCAGCACACTTAGCACACATTTAGAAAAAGAGAACCAGCACACTTATCACACACTAAAGAAGACAGGACCAGCACAATTAGCACACTTTTAAAAAGAGAGGCCAGCACACTTAGCAACCTTTTAGGAAGAGAGAACCAGCTCACTTAGCACATTCTTAAGAAGAGAGAACCAGCACACTTAGCACCCTTTAGTAAGAGTGAACCGGCACACTTATCACAGTTTTAGGAAGAAAGAACCAGCACACATATCCAGTTTTAGGAAGAGTGAACTGGCACACTTAGCTCAGTTTTAGGAAGAGAGAACCAGCACACTTATCACAGTTTTATGAAGAGAGAACTAGCACATTTATTACAGGTTTAGGAGGATAGAACCAGCACACTTATCACAGTTTTAGGAAGAGAGAAACAGCAATCTAAACACAGTTTTAATAAGAGAGAACCAGCACACTTATCACAGCTTTATGAATAGAGAACTAGCATACTTATTACAGGTTTAGGAAGAGAGAACAAGCATACTTATCACAGTTTTAGGAAGAGATAACCAGCAAATTTATCACAGTTTTTGGAGGAGAGAACCAGAAGGCTTATCCCAGTTTTAGGGAGAGAGAACCAGCACACTTATACGAGTTTTAGGAAGAGAGAACCAGCACACTTATCACAGTTTTAGGGGGAGAGAACTAGCACACTTATTACAGGTTTAGGAACAGAGAACCAGCACACTTATCCCAGTTTTAGGTAGAGAGAGCAAGCACACTTATCACAGTTTTAGGAAGAGAGAACCAGCACACTTATCACTGTTGTATGAAGAGAGAACTAGCATACTTATTACAGGTTTAGGAAGAGAGAACCAACATACTTATCACAGATTTAGGAAGAGAGAACCAGCACACTTATTACAGATTTAGGAAGAGAGAACCAACATACTTATCACACCTTCAGGAAGAGTGAACCAGCACACTTATTACATTTTTATTAAATGAGATCCAGCACTCTTATCGCAATTTTGGGAAGAGAGCACCAGCACTCTTATCACAGTTTTAGGAAGAAAGAACCAGCACACCTATTACAGATTTAGGAAGAGAGAACCAGCACACTTATCAGAGATTTAGGAAGAGAGAACCAGCACACTTATCACATTTTTAGGAAGAGAGAACCAGCACACTTATCACAGGTTTAGGAAGAGAGAACCAGCACACATCACATTTTTAGGAAGAGAGAACCAGCACACTTATCACAGTTTTAAGAAAAGAGAACCAGCACACTTATCACATTTTTAGGAAGAGAGAACCAGCACACTTATCACAGGTTTAAGAAGAGAGAACCAGCACACTTATCACATTTTTAGGAAGAGAGAACCATCACACTTATCACAGTTTTAAGAAAAGAGAACCACCACACTTAGCACACCTTTAGGAAGAGTGAACCAGCACACTTATTACATATTTAGTAAATGAGAGCCAGCACTCTTATCACTATTTTAGGAAGAGGGCACCAGCACTTTTATTACAGTTTTTTAGCAAGCGTCACTCACTAGATTGATCTTTAACCCACTTCACTTCACTTCATTTCAGGCAACATCACTTTATTTCACTTCACTAGTCGACCTCTTGTATAGTCCGAAAGTTACAGACTTAGAAATTAAGGGGACATTGCGTTTTGTCCAGCAGAAAGACATTACTCTGAAAGAAGAATGTTCTGGGTCTGCGGATAAAGAAAGTCCAAGAATTATTGCTGGGAAATGCTCAGAGGCCCTTGTTTGCCCGCTTATTTTGTCCGTTCGCTCTATTGTCAGTCTGGGCGTGGCAGCGATCCCTTCAGCGGTCGCTCAGGCTGGCACGCCGCTGTAACACTATATACACATAAACATACACATGCGCAGATTCAAAATGTAAGATACCTGATATGTAATCAGATACCCATGCATTCAGATAGCTATGTACATAGCGTGTACATACCTACATATACATTCACACGCATACAGGTATACAAGCAAAGAGATATAAATACGTACATACATAAACATGCATGTGCATATGCATATCCTGTACACCAGCATATACATACTAATGTGGTTTCTGTGATGTCCGTGTTGGGGTGTTCGTAATCCACCAATGTATAAGCGGGAAGATTACTAAATCATATAGTAATGCCATCGCTTGCCCGCCTAGAGCGCTTACTCGGGTGAGGAGGCTGACAGAGGTTGAGCCAGGTGTCGTCGTCCTACGATAACAAAGTACCAGTATTGCACCTCTGACCAGCAAGCACCGCCTTAGCAGCTCCGAGCATTCCAATAAACGAAACTCTGGTAGGATGTGACGGCTAAAGCAGCAGTTTGAGGGAGAGAATTGGAGAAGATAGGTCTGAATAATCAGAAATAGAGCTTGCTGTTTTTGAGAATGGGCCACCGTAGCTGTCGTTAAAATGTCGGTAAGTCTGAAAGCAAGACTGACACCGTTTCTAACTTCATGTCTTTATATACCTTATTGCTTGCCACCTGTTGCATTGAGAATAGGAGGTGCCGGTGGCGCCATCTCATTTGTTTGAGTAAGTTTCATACCTTGGCGTCGCTGCGGCGACCCTTGTAACTATTCTGCACATTGCAGCGCCAACAATATTAGCATATTGACGGGCCTCAAGGACCGGCCAGGGCACAAGTATAATCGAAGCTCTACTTATGCTCTGGGGAGGTCGGTGAGAAAGTTAAGGAAGAAGCCGATGAAAGCAAGAGACTAGGATCTAGTATGACGTGTGTTGCCTCGCAGAGAGTCTGAGCACTCCGGTTTAGTTATAGGCTAATAACCAGTCGACGTGGAGTGGTGGTGGGTCTCACTTCCTCCTTAATGATCGAAGGCCTCTTCCATCAGGCCTTCAATGACTTTGTTGAATTTCTTTGCAGTCAATTGGTAATTCATCACAAAACGGGCGCCCTCCTGCAGTATCAGACTTGGCGGTTGGCTGTTGAGGTGTCCTAAGCGACGATATCTGCGCTAGTGGCTTCGGCGGAGCCTTTTTGCGAGGTTGCATGGGGCAGATCGCCTGGCCGTTGGAGTGGGAGGTAGCTCCACAAGTAGCGCAGATCATACTACTGACATCTTGCGGTTGTTTTGGTGGTACCACGGTAGTGCGGTGCAGCCCATCTTCTCATACCCAAGACACAACAGTGACCGAATTGAATGAGACATTCCTGTAGGCTGGCCTTGACCCTGAGCAATCTTCATAACAAGGGATGACCAGATGGCAAGGCAGCCTCAAGACCCCCTCTATTGGCCAGATCCAGAAAAATAAGCGGTGGGCCCTTGAGTAAACGTGATGCGGTTACCGTGGAAAAAGACGCCCCTGATTTCACGAATTATCATACTTAGGCAACTGTGGCGCTGCGCTGAAGCTGCTCTGGCAGCTGGGTCGAACTGGCGTGTCGGCGAAGCTACACGCTATACTTGTGAGTCCTCATGCGGCCAAGGTGAAAAGGCGCGTTTCTCCAGAATGCCGAGATAGCGACGGCGAATGGTTTGGCATCAGGTGCGGCGGTTCTACGCTAACTTTCCTTCTTGCTATATCAAAAAATGTGTACACCTCGAAGTTTCGAAGCGCAGTCCCTCTTGAACTGGCAAAATCGTACCGATTGAAGAAATTTTGATGTATTCTGCCAGAGGGCATGATTGCTCCGATGGTATCTGGTGTGTACTAGTGGAATCTGGTTGTGTAAATGCTTGAATCCCGCAATTTCCACGGTGGATCAGTGTTTCCGGGTTGCCATCACCTTTGATGTGCATTTAGCAATTGTGAGTGCATATCGGTCAACAGGAGTTTGGCATCGCCTTCCCGTCGTTTGTGATTACTGGCAATAGTCCGCGATGTGGGGTCAGCTTTTATCCCTCTGCTTCCTGTCGGAGACACCTGGTATGGCTGTACGGTGATCTGCCTGCATGTAGCTCTTCCTGCGGTCTCATAACTTTGCTTGTGTCTCTCTTGACAATGTCTTCCATTCTATTGTTGTTGGTACAAAAATATCCATTGCTAATCTGTTGCTATGTTGGAATATGCATTCAACCGCACTCTGATCTCTAAATCGCTCGGAGTACCTGAGAAGGCCTTTGGTCCCCAAGGTGAGTGGCTTCTAGTAGCCTCTGTAGTTTACGGGGCGCTGATGCATTAGAGGTTTTACGAAACCGTTCTTTGATGTTGTGGAAAAGTTGCGAATCTGGAGCCGCTGTGAGATCTTCTAGCTGGATCACTAATTTTCGGGGAAGGTGACCGATGACTCTGGCAGAACTGGCTAAGTTGTGAGATCTGTTCCGTGTGCTGCAAAGACTGCCTCTGCATTTAGGAAGCATGTCAACTCACTGTATAAGCACGGTAGGGATATGGATGTAGTGCGTAGCGCATCCAACTGCGACTTCGGCTCTTTTGTGGTAACTTTATTCGGAATCACGAATGTTGACGTGTTAGGGCTCTACCAAAGGTCTAATCGGGAAGGTTGTAATAGCACCGCTTCCAGCTTAGAGCACTTCCCCAGATCAGATACTCGCAGAGGTCGATTCTGGTTCGTCATCTATAATAAGCAAGTGATAATGGTCCACCACTAAGCAGCAATCTCCGCTTGAGCGGTGTCGATCACACTAGTGAACGAAGCATACCGAGAACAGAGGCACTGTCCAGTATCAACGGTTGTCAGTGGTAAAACCAACAGCTGAAAGGGGTATGTTTCTGGAGGGCATTAGGCGATATAGGTCTGTGTGAACTAAAACAGAACTTACGGTCTCTCTCGTGGATATACCGCAGTATCAGTTCTTCAGACAGAGCCCAGAGCAAGAATCATTGTGTGTTTCTTTAGTTTTACATGGGCTAGCCCCTCCGCCGTTAGCTCAGATGACGTTCAATGTCGCCTCACCTACTCGCTCTAAATATTATTATTATTATTATTATTACAGTCGGGATGAATATGCACAGGAGAACTCCTGTTGATGAACTAGATAACGCTTTAGCGCTCTGGAATTAGTAAGAATCAGTGGAATTAATATAAAGACACCCAATTGCAAGGGGACAAGTAGACAATATGGGGCTAGGTACTGCACTTTGTCCGAGCAGAACTGCGCCTAGGTGTTAGTGGTGAAACACATGCGCGTGCCTGGTCTCACACAAGTGTGTTAGTGTGCTCTATGGCTTGCCTTCTAGCTGAGAATTTCCCGGTTTAGGTGCTGGGTGTCAAGGACCGCTTCGGTACTACATCTTGGCTGCAGCCTACCGCAGTCAACTTAAGGTGAGGTTGCAGCAACCAGATGAAACAATGCAGGAATTTCACTTAGCCATCGAAGAAATTGTGAACACAGCCCTGGTGAATCTACCACCTAGTTACGTGTCTCAAGAAGTGACCTACTCCTTCGTCGATGGGATGTGTGACATCGAGATAGCGCCTGATGCTCGGCGACTATATGATGATCCACGAGGCGTTAACGACAGCTCTTAAAATTGAGGCGGCCGTGCTACACTATTCCCCACCCGTAAGATTAGGACTTTTCGGTACTACAGCGCGGACAGAGACTCAACCGGGGCACGTTAGACGAAGATCTTACACTGGTTTGTGTGGGAGGTGCGATCAGCCGGGGCACCTAGCACAAGAATGTCCACACTAAGACGCCGATTGAGCGGCATCTGCGCATAGACAGGAAAGCACGGGTGGTAGTAGCCGGTGCCCGGGATAGCTGAGATCAGGACTACTCGCTGCTGCGACGTAAGGGGATTAAAACAACGATAACGACAAAAGTCTTCACGTGGTGTGTTCTGGGTATGTGGCGACTCGAGCACTTGGTGAAGGACTGCACGCAACTGAGATGACGAGCGTCAGATACTATGTATGTTGGGGATGCGGGTGACCAGCGCACCCAATGAGACGCTGTCCGCAATATAGTCGACTGGCTGGTGGACGAAACAGACCTGACTTGGCGAGGGGCACACTTGAGACATCACCGCCGTCTCCTCGCTGACGCTGTGTGCCTTAGACAGACATATGGAAATCAGCCTCATCGCAGAGGGCTGGATATAGGAGAGACTGTGCCACATATTTGTGGGCACCGGTTCAGCCGTGACCATAATCTGACTAGACGTTGTAGAGAGTTTGGCGTTTAGGAAACCGATTCGGCCCTATGAGATAATGACGGCATCCGGCGAAGACTTGCCAGTAGAGGAGGTCTTGCTGGATTTGACCCTGTGACGGAGAGCTATACGTCTGTGGGTGTTCGTCGCGAGGGTGGCTGAATGCCCTCATGAGCCATGATGCGATGGTCGACATTGGCAGAAAGCCCTACGACTTGGGGAAGACGAGGTGGTGCTCCAGAGTTACAACAAACATCCTGGAGTCCTCAGAGTGACCTTGAAGGAGTATGTGGCGGCCGCTGGAGCACGTCTGGTGGACCGATTATCGAAGGGCCTCGGAATCGGAACCGACCGTGTGAGGAAGAAGATGGAGACCTTTTACGACCGACGGGTCAACAGGGAAGGTTCCCGGCAGAAAGTTCAGGCGTGGATGTATCGCAGAACCTGGACCAGGGGGCGTAGGCCCAGACTCCAACAACCATGTCAGGATCATCCCGTGTGGTGAGAGGGTCAATGAAGTAGTCGAACGCATCTGGCGGAAAGAAGGGGTTAGTATATTTCTATCGTCTAGCCTGTTTGATGACGCTGGTCGGGACGACTAGCCCTAAGGAGGGAGCAATATGACAATGCCGTCCGTGTTTTTAACCACTCTCGTGCTCACTCTGGTATGCTAATTTCTTTCTGTCCATGTGGAAAAATTGTTCTTCTTGCTTCCACAATGCACAGTGCTGCTACAATACCACATAGTAACAAGCCAGAGGAGATTGAATACCACAATCAAACAAACAATGGCGTCGGTTCTTTCAATCAGACGTGTAAGAACTATGCCTGTAGTCGCAGAACATGAAGATGGTCTTTGGCTGTTTTCTATGACCTTATCAATGCATCGGGTATAAATATGTATAGTGTGTTCATTATGTTTTGGTGCAAAAGGGAAGAAACCTGAAAGTGTTTTCAGTACCTTCATCAACTTGGTTTGGTCCGAGCATTGCCATTTATGCAGGGAAGTATAGCACAAAAAACCCTACAAAACAATCTGAAGATGAAGATTGAAACACCCTTGAGGGGGTTCAATAAACACCCTGAAAGTGATCAACCACCAAGCGGAAGGAATTAAAAAGGACCGAAACAAGACCGATGTATACTTTCCCAGAAAAGCGATGAGAAGTTTTCTGTAAAGTGTTCCCCTGTTTAAATTTTATGTGAGCGCAACATCGCAAACGTTTTTGCAAATTATGTGAGTAGTAAGCTCTAAAACCAAAAACCAAATGAACAGTCATGTCAAAGGAAGAACAAACAATGAAATAAAGAAGATTTAAAATGTGCTGCGAAAGAGACAAAAGTTTCAAGTTTTCTGACTGTTCAATGTTTTACGTTTCTAAATAATAATAATAATAATAATAATAATATTGTTTTTAAAAATTGTTTAATATATTATATTTTTAGCTACCCTACTTACTGCAAAGGTAAATGTAACAACAGGTTGTGTTCTGTTACAATTAAATCCATATACGATTATCCAGAATGTCATAGGTGAAAAGTCACCCAGTGTAGTGTAAGTGTGATTTATTTTAGTGTAGTTTTTAAGGGTTAAAATACAAATAACGTTTTTCATTAGAGTATTTGAAAATTGTTATTGTATGTTTCTATTTCTTCTTATAATGAATGATAGTTACGAGAAAAATAAGCATGTTAAATATGACACAAAATGGGTCAAGAATTCTACTCCCTGCCGTTTACTGTAACATATATCATACCTAAACAAATCAAGAATTCAAGACCACCTTCAAAAGCTGAGCTTTAGAATGTGTTTGGTAACCCATATGGACAGTAAATCCAAACCTTTATAAAAATGTGAGGAAAATTCACTTTCGGTATAATGGGTTAATACGGATCTCAGTGCATAAAAAACCTTACTGGTAAGTGGGAAGAACTGAGGGAATTTCTGGGCGTATTAATGCGGTTTATGTGTCATGTATTTGGCTACCAGATTTTATACTGATCGACCACCACAAATTCCAGGATGTTGGCACTAAATTAATTCAAGATGTAACTTTCTGAGATTTTCCTACATATTTTGTTCCTTTGTGTATATGCGTTGCTCTTATTGAAGTAAAACAGTCATTGGCCACTGGACCATACAACACGTAGTTTAAAGTTTTAGCTAGTCTCCTCCTTTTGTTTTAATACTCATATCTAGTTTAATACAAGCATATGCGCTTGAACACAAGAATTTGACTCACATTCTTGTATAATAAAATACAATAAAGAACACAATGATAAAGAGTAATCTTATTCACTGAATGAAAACTATATAATCAATAATTTATTAACATATTACAGGTAAGTTTTCTGCAATATAATCTGTAACATTGAACAGTAATTTGGGAGCCATTCATTAATTTTTGAGTCATAATCTATTGTAAATACTTCTTATATTGACTACTTAAAAGGGGATTTGCATATAGCAATATTTAACCTTTCTTGAGTTTAAGAAGTGCAGTCCAATACACCGAAGTGTATTATATTCGTGCGTCCATGGGTGAGTATGTGTGTGTGTATGTGTGTGAGTATGTATGTGTATGTGTGTGAGTATGTGTGTCAGTGTGTGTGTATGTGTGAGTATGTGTGTGTGAGTATGTGTGTATGTGTATGAGTATGTGTGAGAATGTGTGTGTGAGTATGTGTGTGTGAGTATGTGTGTGTATGTGTGTATGTGTGTGAGTAAGTGTGAGAATGTGTGTGTGAGTATGTGTAAGTATGTGTGAGCATGTATGTGTGAGTATGTGTGTCAGTATGTGTGTGAGTATGTGTGTGAGTAAGTGTGTGTGAGTATGTGTGTGTGAGTATGTGTGTGAGTATGTTTGTGTGAGTATGTGTGTGTGACTATGTGTGTGAGTATGTTTGTGTATGTGTGTGAGTATGTGTGAGTATGTATGTGTGAGTATGTGTGTGAGTATGTATGTGTGAGTATGTGTGTGAGTATGTGTGTGTGAGTATGTGTGTGTATGTGTGTATGTGTGTGAGTATGTGTGAGAATGTGTGTGAGTATGTGTAAGTATGTGTGAGCATGTATGTGTGAGTATGTGTGTCAGTATGTGTGAGTATGTGTGTGAGTAAGTGTGTGTGAGTATGTGTGTGTGAGTATGTGTGTGAGTATGTTTGTGTGAGTATGTGTGTGTGACTATGTGTGTGTGTATGTGTGTGAGTATGTCTGAGTATGTATGTGTGAGTATGTGTGTGAGTATGTGTGTGTGAGTATGTGTGTGTGAGTATGTGTGTGTATGACTATGTGTGTGAGTAAGTGTGTGTGAGTATGTGTGTGAGTATGTGTGTGAGTATGTGTGTGAGTATGTGTGAGTATGTGTGTGAGTATGTATGTGTGAGTATGTGTGTGAGTATGTATGTGTGCGTGAGTGTGTGTGTGAGTATGTGTGTGAGTATGTGTGAGTATGTATGTGTGAGTATGTGTGTGAGTATGTGTGAGTATTTATGTGTGAGTATGTGTGTGAGTATGTGTGTGTATGTGTGAGTATGTGTGTGAGTATGTGTAAGTATGTATGTGTGTTAGTATGTGTGAGTATGTATGTGTGAGTATGTGTGTGAGTATGTGTGAGTATTTATGTGTGAGTATGTGTGTGAGTATGTGTGTGTATGTGTGAGTATGTATGTGTGTGGATGAGTATGTATGTGAGCATGTGTGTGTAAGTATGTGTGTGAGTATGTGTGTGTGAGTATGTATGTGTGAGTATGTGTGTGAGTATGTGTGAGTATGTGTGTGAGTATGTGTGAGTATGTGTGTGAGTATGTGTGACTAAATGTGAGTATGTGTGTGAGTATGTGAGAATGTTTGAGTATGTGTGATTATGTGTGAGTATGTGTGAGTATGTATGTGTGAGTATGTGTGAGTATGTGTGAGTATGTGTGTGTGAGAATGTGTGAGTATGTGTGTGAGTATGTGTGAGTATGTATGTGTGAGTATGTGTGAGTATGAGTGAGTATGTATGTGTGAGTATGTGTGAGTATGTGTGTGAGTATGTGTGTGAGTGTGTGTGTGAGTATGTGTGTGTGAGTATGTGTGTGAATATGTGTAAGTGAGGATGTGTGTGAGTGTGTGTGTGAGTATGTGTGTGAGTATGTGTGTGAGTATGTGAGTGTATGTGTGTGTGAGTGTGTGTGAGTATGTGTGTAAGCGTGTATGTGAGTATGTGTGTGAGTATGTGTGAGTATGTGTGTGTATGTGTGAGTATGTGTGTGAGAGTGTGAGTATGTGTGAGTATTTGTGAGTGTGTGTGTGAGTATGTGTGTGAGTATGTGTGTGAGTATGTGTGTGAGTGTGTGAGTATGTGTGTGAGTATGTCTGTGTGAGTATGTGTGTGAGTATGTGTGAGTATGTGTGTGAGTATGTGTGAGTATGTGTGTGAGTATGTGTGAGTATGTGTGTGAGTATGTGTGAGTATATGTGTGAGTAAGTGTGAGTATGTGTTTGTGAGTATGTGTGGGTATGTGTGAGTATGTGTGTGAGAGTATGTGTGTGAGTATGTATGTGTGGGTATGTGTGTGAGTATGTGTGTGTGAGTATGTATGTGTGAGTATGTGTGCGTGAGTATGTGTGTGAGTATGTGTGTTTGAGTATGTGTGAGTATGTATGTGTGAGTATGTGTGTGAGTATGTGTGAGTATTTATGTGTGAGTATGTGTGTGAGTATGTGTGTGAGTATGTGTGTGTATGTGTGAGTATGTGTGTGTGAGTATGTGTAAGTATGTATGCGTGTGGATGAGTATGTGTGTGTGAGTATGTGTGTGAGTGTGTGTGTGAGTATGTGTATGTGAGTATGTATGTGTGAGTATGTGTGTGAGTATGTGTGAGTATGTGTGAGTATGTGTGTGAGTATGTGTGAGTATGTGTGAGTATGTGTGTGAGTATGTGTGTGAGTATGTGTGTGAGTATGTGTGAGTATGTGTGAGTATGTATGTGTGAGTATGTGTGAGTATGTGTGTGTGAGTATGTGTGTGTGAGTATGTGTGAGTATGTATGTGTGAGTATGTGTGAGTATGAGTGAGTGTGTATGTGTGAGTATGTGTGTGAGTATGTGTGTGAGTGTGTGTGAGTATGTGTGTATGTGTCAGTATGTGTGTGAGTATGTCTGTGAGTATGTGTGTGTGAGTATGTGATTGTATGTGTGTGAGTGTGTGTGTGAGTATGTGTGTAAGCGTGTATGTGAGTATGTGTGAGTATGTGTGAGTATGTGTGTGTGAGTATGTGTGAGTATGTGTGTGAGTGTGTGAGTATGTGTGATTATTTGTGAGTGTGTGTGAGTATGTTTGTGAGTGTGTGAGTATGTGTGTGAGTATGTATATGTGAGTATGTGTGTGTGGGTATGTGTGTATGTGTGAGTATGTGTGTGAGTATGTGTGCGTATGTGTGTGTGAGTATGTGTGTGAATATGTGTGTGAATATGTGTGTGTGGGTATGTTTGGGTGGGTATGTGTGTGAGTATATGTGTGAGTATGTGTGTGTGAATATGTGTGAGTATGTGTGTGTGGGTATGCGTGAGTATGTGTTTGTGTAAGAATGTGTGTATGTGTGTGAGTATGTGTGAGTATGTGTGAGTATGTGTGTGTAATGTGTGAATATGTGTGTGAGTATGTGTGAGTATGTATGAGTATGTGTGTGTGAGTATGTGTGTGTGAGAATGTGTGTGTGGGTATGTCTGTGAGTATATGTGTGTGAGTATGTGTGAGTATATGTGTGGGAGTATGTGTGTGAGTATTTGTATATGTGAGCTTGTGTGAGTATGTGTGTGTATGTGCGCGCGTGTGTGTACACGCAAGCTCTCAAAGTCTGCTCAAACATTTAATCCACTCGTTCTACTGCCATATTCGAAGATGTTTGTTGTTCCTGTTTTTTTATTCGTCAAGTTTCTTATCATACAGTAAAGACGGTGGCGGAATTTGATGAGATTTCATCCGTTTACTTTTCAGATACGAACAATGCCCATGGGTAACAATACGTATTACATGTTGTAACCAAACAGAACATGATTTTTTTTATACTGAACTTTTCTTTTTTCTTTTTTCCCCGATTTCACTTGAAAAACAGTTATTTCACGCTATTCGTAAAAACTGATTTTGGAATTTATGCTTATTTTAAATATAAGCCAGAAAGGCTTCTAATATTGTTCATAGCCAAACAAATGTACCAGCAGGACCGGTAATTATATAAGATATTTTAGCGGCCACATTTTCAGGAAGCAGAACAAATATTCTACCTTGTTCTTCAATACGATGGTTTCCAGCTCAAACTTAGCGGAAGGGTGGCACGGATGTTAGAGGTTACAACCGGGGCAAAGACTTTACTCACTGACTTTGCCACACCTACCATGTTGTTCCGAAAGATCGACATGGGGTGATCAGCTATATTTTGGTGTGTAGTATATTAACATGTTCAAAGTTGAGTGCAATAAAATGCTGAAAGCGAAACCAGCACAAAATGTATTTTTAAAATCGGCAAGCCGTGTGAAACACTAAAATGTGTACTAAAGGAATGAAGGCTACAAACTATTTGCAAAATTTCCACGATTCTGCTGTACAAGAACAGTTTATTTTATAATATAGATATTAACAAATTAACGCAATTACACTATTGATACCTTTTCAGATAATGGGTGTCCAAATATGGCACTATGCGTGGAAAATCTTCAACCGCAAATTGTGAGTGTTCCTTGCATGTAATAATTATATAGAAAAAAATGGAAATGAAGTTTTGTTTACTCACGATCTTCAACTGTTGTGGTTCTCAGCGTCCCATTTTATCTTGGGCGTGAAAGACAGCTTAATTTTGCGTGCCGTAAATCCACCGGACCAAGGACTCTATTTCCCTTCCTAAGGAAGCCATACTAAGGATTTTTACGCCCAAAAAATAGATCGTTAACATGGTAACCATCAAACCACGGAGGATGACAGTTATAAAGAGCACTAAAGTATTAAATAATCCAATTATGTCGTTAGCTGTTTGAGATTGTGGTATTCGTGTTTGATGCTAAGCGTTTTGTTGAATGCTTTTGTGGTGTAAATATTTTAACCACATTAACATTTCAAACAATTTTTATAACAAAAGTTGATGTGTAAATAATCATTTTTTTTTATGCTACGCTCTAATGTACTTTACATTAATTTTAAGTAATTTTTCAATAATAATATGAACATGTTATTGATCATTTTAAGCGATTGCTAGGTCGTCAACACTCGCACTGATGTGGGTGATTAAGGATTTCTCTAAATGCATTTTTCAACACATGTTAATGTTGAAAATGCTTTCTGCGCTGCATATGACGACTAATCAAGTTGATTTTCCTGCGTGAGAACCTTAATGTCATAACAAATAAAAATCACCAAACTAATTCTTCAAGTAAATAAAATTAATTATGTATTTGTATTAATAATATTAGTAATTTATCATGCTTTTCCTGCAGTAATATTTAACATTAAACCTTTAAAGTAGTATTCCTGGAAAGTAAATATTAAGTTTTGTTACAAAATTTTGAAAACTGATATGGTGGAGTAATTAATAGCTATTCGTTTTTCTCAAAAGCTACTTTATGCATTTTATTTAAAATTTCAGAATTAGATACACATAACAGAGATATGTGGTAAAAAGATGAACGTAATTCCATAAAAAAGACTTTTCACAGGCTGGTCCCCTCACAACTTAAGTGCCACCTCCGATGATGGTGTGCAGGAGGCCAAATCACTGACTTTCCTGGTGTCAATCCTACTTTCCGGCAGATGACGTCAAACTATTGTTTACATTTTCGGTTAAAATCAAAGGTTCTAAAAGTTTCTAAACAGTGTGCTTACACTTCATAAAATACGAATCTATTGTTGAATACTGCACGAAATCACACGTTTCCATTGGAAATTTATAGCAAATAATTCATATTTTTTACAGTTCTTATCGCTTTCTGTAATTGGTTGCAAGTCATAACTTTCACACGCAGTCCGGAATTCAACCGGCATTCTTTATTCCCTTTCACGAAACATGCAAGATATGTTATACAAACCGCTGCTCTCATCTAGAATGTGCTATAGAGGATCGAGACTTCATTACTTTTGGAAGTGCCATTTTTCCTTACTGTAACCTGATTTGATTTATTTATGTTTTATACAAGATGTTCTCATGTTTCCGTTCACTTTGTTCAAATGCACAGCCAAATTTGCTGGTCCTTGCAGTTTTGCAATTAAACTAAGCAAGGCTACTTCCCTCACTTTAATTCCCTTTATTCAAATATTGTCTTCTGGTAGATTGCTAATACGTTCGTCGCAGAAAGAGACAAGTATATTTTGTTTACTGACACTGAATTTGATTTTGATGTCCCACTAACCGAATGTGTCTACTGCGGTCAATCGGTATACATACTGTTTTAATAATGCAAACAATATTATTATTATTATTAACAATAATAGTAATAATAACAATAATAATGTACTTTATACTCCAGATTAATTTTCACTTAAACATGGTAGGTGCACAGCATGCTTAGTGTACTCGTGATTGCTGAGCCAGTGGGTTTGTGGCTAAGACTTCGTTGCCTATATTGAAGCCTACATAAAACACAGACTACGGTTTTACTAATCCATGCTATCTGAGCACCATTATCTCTTGGAAATTACAAAGACAGTCCTTATAAAGAACACCCTACGTTCACATAGGGGATAAAGAGCTCATTTCCACTTTCAGAGACAGAAAACGCTTCCACTGAAATGACGAGAGTGGCTGCGCAGTGGGTGGCGTTCAACAAAGTTCGGCAGGCGAGCACGTTTCCCCTCTTCTTCCACAAATAGGCTTAAATTGATCAAGAGGATTCTTATAAAGGGAGGTGATAACAAAAGCAAAGGCTTGGGAGAACAAAATGAGGACATCAGCTAATTTCAAGCTCTCGATCCTATCACACGGTATTATCTCCACGGATCACACCACCACCCCAACCTTGACAGTGGAAGCCTTCACATTCGTTACCCTGCGATCCCGTTTGAATTCCAAACTCATCTCGGATAAGTGAGCGTGTTTTGTTTTAGCTAGGCCCTTCATATGGTAATTGTTATTCCCTCCGGAATTCTGCTTTTTAACACAATTAATACGGAGTTGCGTAGAATTTTAATGTAGACTACACTACATACTCTGTGCAATTATGATATAAGTTTTAGCATTAAACGATATTGATAAAATCAGAAAGGAAGGGGCTCCACAATAAAATATATAAACCCTTTGTCTGTAATGGTACCTAAAGACAACAACAACCATACTAATAATAGCAATAATAACAATAATTACGCACAAATAAGATTTTTTAAAATGTACTTCAGCACGTAATGTAACCAAGGAGAATCGCCCATGTTTATAAATGCACGAAAGAGCCGCCGTGTTTAATGTAGGTATAATCATTACAAAATGTAACAGGTTACTATGCAGCTGGAACGCTTTTGGCTGCTTCGCAAGTTTCACCCTAATTGATAGTTATATCCGGGTGTATCCATGAACGTTAGTGTAATCCACGCACTCAAATCCCTTCTCTCATTTTAAATTCAGGCCTTTGCCAACCAGTCATACCTGTAACTTATACCTGAACTTTATTCCTTCAACTGTGGAGCCTTAACGGTTACACTTCTTCATAGGAACTTCTACAACTAATGCAATGCTTTTCATTCCTTACTGTAATATAACTATTACTCATACATGTATACTTTCAATAAACTTTTCAAATACGAACTGTGTGACCAGAAATCACAGAGTGAAATACTTTATTATACACGCTTTTTAATCACATTTGTCCTGTATTTAATCTGCTGATATGGCAAATGTTGATTCTTGAAACAGTAACCTCCGTCTGTTAACTTATGTTCCTTCACATCAACCCGCATAGGTTTAACAAAAACTTAATGAAATAGCTGCGTACAAAACATAGAGCAGGGATGAGCTCTGGGATTATGAAGAAGATTTCAACGGTTATAAATGTCCATGAAGTAAGGCAGGTAGAGCTAAGCACTGTAACTGTTGCATAACCAGAAACAAATCTATAGTGAATGCCCACCTGGGCAGCGTGTCTGCCTCACATTCAACAGGTCGTGAGTTCGAATCTCGCTTACGGTGCGTTACCCGGGTAAAGCTTTTTTCGGGGTTTTCCCTTATCCTGAGAAGACGAATGTCGAGTAACTTTAAGCTCCATGGACCCCGAGATCATTTGAACATCATTCCACCAATTTCATTCATCGTCCGATATGACCAACCAGGTTAAAGGATGTTAAACTACCAAAAAAAAAAAAAAAAAATCCAGGGAAGTTGGCACTATTTGGAATAAGTACACGCGTGCATATGCACCTGATATACGAAACATTTAATAGTCCTGTTTTTGCCAAAATTGTCTATAAAGTATTTCTTCCGTGAATTTTTACAGAAATATAACAGTGCATAGAGCATAACCGAGGCTTTAGGGCCTAATTACTTTAGCGGAGATGTAAATACATTTTTACTTAAATTAATGGATATTCATACAAATAGCTCTATGAGCATTAACCTTTGTTATGAGGATTTTGGCTAAACTTCTGGCATTTTTTCATATGCAGTAACTATATATGAGCACACTTACAAAAAACTGCAACTTATGCATTACTTTCACTAGTACGTATGTACAATGTACATAGCAGGTAGAGAAGGTATTTTATTCCTCCCAAAAACTTGATTATGAGATTTCACCCGAAATATATGTTTTGGGGATCCCTTAATAAAAAAAAAAAAATTTGGGAAAGGCCAGCGTGTGCACGCGCGCGTGTGTGTATGTGTGCATAGCTCAACAACTTTAAGTCGGTTAAGTCGAGACCTCCGATAGAGAAGGCCAAAGCAGTGTATTGTGACGTCACCGCTGGTGGTGTAACTGCGCCAGTCGTCTGTTGAATTTCAGCCCGAGATCGTAGTATTCATGTGCGATCAAAATGTTCTTTACCCACTACAATTTCGGGGTCTTTCTAGGACTGTTATACTGTTCTGTAGACCCAAACGTTATGCTCTATTATAAAAAAACATCCGGAATATACTTTCTTTTTATAGCAGTTTCTCTTCACTCCGTTCGAACTCAAACCCTTACTCTCGAACACATTACAATACCTATAATATATACATACATATATAAAGGTTAATTATACAATTTAGGAGTAGGTTAACTAGATAATTTGTGAATTTTTGTATGTGTATATTTTGACGCAGCAATATCAATAGGGCAACTATTACAAAACAAACAAACAGCTTCCAACTTTTGTATTAGCGGTCGTCAGGTAATACGCAGCTTATAACGTGAAACTTATCTACGTTTTGGAGGAGAGAGTGTTTAGCAATCTCTGTTAATATGTGGTGGAGATAATTAGTGTTGTGTTATTAATAGTGTTGAAAGTAGATTTTCCTAGATTTATAAAAAAATAAAGAGTGCCTATACAACAAAGGAATAGTTAGAGCAACAACGATTATTCTACCGGTAATTTTTGTCACATATGTGAAACAGTTTAGTTTTCCAGCTGATATTCCTGTATAAAAATAAATAAAACCCCTAATATATCTCTAATAATAATGTATTAGATAAGCGAAACAGTTTAGCTTGCCACCTGATACTCCTGTATAAAAATAAATAAAAAAGCTGACATATGTCCAATACTTTACTAGATAAGGGAAACAATTTAGCTTGCCAACTGATATTCCTGTAAAAAAAAAATACACATCTTCAATGTTTTATTAGCTAACTGAAGCAGTTTCGCTGGCGAAGTTTCCAAAAGTATTTAGCAGAATCAAACAGCTAAAATTAGGCCATAATTGCTAATATTAGGCATTAAGAATAAAATTTCTCTTGTAAGTTCAAAGAAATTATATTTTATACTTGAATGTGTTAAAAGTTCCATTTTCTATGTTCCAACCAAAGCATGATTATTAATTTACCTTCCAATATAGTAGTTAGAATAATTGAAAGCAGCAACATATTTTGGGGGAAGTGGGATTCTCCAAAAATTATCAGTGTAATATATGTTTTAAATGCTTCTAAATGTCCTACTCTAACCATTGTATCTCCCACATTTACACTAACTTACTAAACCAAAGAAAAATGTGTTAGAAACATTTTTTCTTTGTAAAGGCAAGTACACAAGGTGTATGAAAAGAAAATTCAAACTCATTCGTGTTTGATCAATAAAGTTAGATAGTTTCATTATTGCTACTTCAATAGTTTTTAAAGTATTATTCACTTTGAAACTAAATATAAAATAAAAATTTCCTTGGAAGGAGAGCTCTCAATCCATTTTTGTGTTTATTTTCTGTTTCTTAGTAAAAATTTAAGTACAAGATATTGACTAAGGAGAAAAATGTGCTGCTGCCGCAATATTTACTACTGCCATGTGAGGGTAAAATTATACGATGCCATATCAATTAGATCTGTAGATTCTGATCCCCTTGATAAACAACAGTGTGATAGGGCTAAATTAAATGTCCATTTACAGGTAGGTACCTCATCACATTTCACAGTCTAAAGAATAATATAGCTATTTATTAGGATCAAAGCACAAAGAACTTATATAGCTATGGATGTTAGCCCCACTGTGAAATAAGATGTATATCCGCCATAAGGACGCTATACACATGCTGCTCCTACAATCCGTAGCACCAAGTATGATGACGTCACAGCCTCTGAGTACCGGATTGCTCTGGTCTTCTCTATCGGAGGTCTCGGTTAAGTACTATACTTGGTATTGAGGGTTTGTATCTTCAAGAATGCGACACGAAGATTTTCAGGAATATTCCCCCTCGCCAAACCGCTCTTAAATGAAACATTTTCCGAAATCTTCTATTTTCTAAACATTAGTCTAACGATTTTAATTAAAATGCGGGATGTTTACACTGTTCATAAAATGTGTACCTATTCTGAATTTCTTGAGAATAGCCACTGAAGTCCTCTTCATTCTGGATAAATTTTGCATAACAGGTAAACCCTAAGAAGTAGAAAAAGCCTAATATACCAAAAATATATACCTCATTAAAACACAGAACTTATGTCATACACAGTTTTTTTCGTAGAGCTAAAATGTTCAGTAATATATTATGTTATTGGTTTCAATCTTAAAATATTTTAACCTTTCTTAAACGGGAAGTCCCCAGCCGTTTCATTACTCTTTTTCTTTTTTTTTACTCCTGGTAATGAAAAGAGAAGCGAAATTCAATGATAATCACCTAGCGATAGCTTTCAAATGATTTGACAGTCACTTTAGCCTAGTGTATTCGCTTACTTCCTTTCTACTTATAAGGAAATAAGTGATAACATAATGTCTGGTAATGTTTATCTTGATTAACATTATGTATTTAGATAAAAGAATGATCATTTGTAACAGTAGCTTGTTTGCAGTACACATAGCGAAAGTCATGTGATTGGAATTCCCTTATTTCGCGTAGAAAAGAAATAAGGAAATACACTAGGCTAAAGCGATAATCATATGTTTTAAAGGCTATCTCAAAGTGAAACAATTGAAATTTGCTTTCCTTTGAATGAGCAGGAGCAAAACAAAAGAGCGATGAAACAAAAGATGAGTTTTTGATTGAAAAAAGTGTTAAATAGTTTAAAATTGAAACCAACATTAAGAAATATCTCGAAAATGGTTAACTCTAACAAAAAAAAAAATGTATATGTTCTAAGTTGTGTTTTAACGAGATCTACTTGTTTGTTTAGTACGTTTATGTCTTAAACCTCATGGTTTGCTATTACACAAACGTCTTCCAGAATGAACAATTCTTCAGAGGCTATTTCCAGAAAGTTTAAGATATGCATTTCGTTTGTCATGAAATATTTTAAACAAATGGTATTTTAGTTAAAATCCTTAGCCCTTTTGCGAAAATCCAAAAGGTCGAAAAATGTTTCATATAAAAGGTAGTTGAGAGTGGGGGGGGGATGTTTCTGAAAATCTTCGTGTCGCATCTTTGGAAGTTAGTGAACTTAAATACCAGGTTTGGTACACAACCTATGTTTCGTTTTTGAGCTACGCTTTCCACAGGAAGGCACAGACACACATAGACTCAAACGGATTTTTGTTCTAAAAATGCCTTCTTTGGAGTCAGAAGACCTCAAGACATATATTTCCTGTGAAATCTCGACATAGACTTGTTGGTTGCAATACAATACTTTCTCTAACCTATATTACATAGTACATGTAGAGAAAGGAAAGCAATGAAGGGGTAATAATTGCATAAAATTGATGAAATATGTAATTATCAGTTTAAAGTTTTATTCAACATCAGCTTCCTCGGGAAATATGCTTCTTGTTATAACAGTTATTTACGTAACGATTCTATAATGGCAGTTATCATGATACGAGTTAGAGGTAAGTTTGGACGCGAGCGAAATGAGCGTCGTAAAACCTCACAAGTATCCTAATAAACATTATATGAGATATGCATACATAGCTCTTCCTACGACATGTGCATATACAATAAATATTTAATATTTAGTTGTCCTACAAACAAAAGATGAACTCCGCCGACCGCTATACGTGTTGTACACAGGCGTCGATAACAAATGAAATTCAATTCACGGTGATAGTTAATTTACAAGATGGAGACTGAGGTATTTTGGCCTAGTGACAAAGATATGGAATTTAGTTCCACGCCACCTGATTTAAGAGAGGAAGCGAGTAATGTATTTAATAATTTACTTCCACAGAAATCAAAAAAGATGTACGAAAAGTTATATGATAAATTCATGGCATGGAGAATAACAAAAATATGTAACTTCATTCTCGGAAAATGTCCTCATAGTTTACTTTGAAGAGATGTAAAAAAAAATAAAATTCCCAACCTTATGGACAAATTATTCAGTATTGATAACCACTCCGAACGTGAAACATGGAATTGATATATCCCAATAAAGGAAGTTGTACTCCCTGTTAAAACAGAAATCGGTGGGGTACAGTGGGAAAAAAGCTAAAATATTTTCCTCAGATGAAATTAAAATCTTCATTCATGAAGCACCTGACAATACATATCTACTGACAAAGGATGTAAATATAACTCAACTATTCTCATAAAAATAAATGTTTTGGTTGGAAGCAGAGCTATCACGCATGCCCTGGGTTATTGATTTCCTCGTCTCCGCGATGCCAATGCCATGACCTACTTTGCGTTTCTTACGTAATATTATGAGTTTAGATTCTGAAAATAATTATATACTCTTATATATATATATATATATATATATATATATATATATATATATATATATATATATAAATAAGCAAGCATGAGTATCTTAATCGAAATGAAAATCTATATGGAAATGGTTTTCATTTCGATACAGATTTTTAACAGTAAATGAATACATTTCAGTATATGAGTATAAAAATAAACATTTAAAATCTAGATGTATTTTCTGAAGAACTACCTTTCATTTACGAAGATACGCTGTAATCTGGCAAGGAAGAGGGACTCAGAGGACTTCGATTTGCACATGGTGCTTTAAGAGAAAGTACATAGCCAATTTATTTAGGCATATAGGTATACTAGACAGAATATCCGACCATCACCTCCGCGCTGTGGTAGTGTTTTTATCTGTGACGCTAAGAGAATGGGGTTCGATTTCCAGTACTGATACAGATTACTCTGCTCTGGGGGATTTGGTACGATTACATTTAATCTTGTACATTCTTGCGCAAAATGAAGAGCTGCTTCAATGATATCTAACGTTGTTGACTCAATACAGACTTTGTTGGATCCACATTTCATCAAGATGCTGGTACGATAATCATGGTGCGCTTAAAAAAGAGGCCCACTCTGTGCACATACGGATCATTTTGTTTCCTGTAATGGTTTTCTTGATTTAATGCTAGCAAAATAATCTCAGCAGTTATATTGTACACATATATGACTTTTATTGGATTGAATAAAGTGAGAAGAGAGAGAGAGCGCGCTCGGAAATGGCAGACAATCGTGAGATGTTTCTAATGGTTGAGATATAACCGAATTGTGGCACTGAAGCTCTAATGAATGAAGAGAGAGCGTTTCTGCCTCAGAAACGAAGGAAAGAATGGAGGCCTAAGAGAAACATCATGTTGAATGGTTGTATGAAGGTGCCCTGCCCGCTTTATTATAGATGTGATTGGAACGAAGTAAACCACTTCGATTATAAACGTTAAAGTCGAGGAAAAATTTACCACGATAAATGTCATTGGACATGTTTGGTGTTACAAGAAAATAAGAAGAGGAATAAAAGGTTAACATCGTGGTGAAAAACTGGGCTATACAAATAAGGAACGAAAAGTAAAAAACATTAATAGAAGGTCACACTTTACAATTATTTCTAACGGGTTTGCAACCTTCTTTATTTTTATTTTCTTGCAATCCCCTGATAATAACATTTATTTAAGTTTATTTTATTTCCGAAGTAATATAGCAAGGTGAAACTAGAGTAAAAGGATTCAGTGCAAATGTTGGGACCGGAACAACCCATCTCGTTTTCCAGTGCCACTGTTCGGCCATCTGATCTATGATGTCGATGTTAGTATCCTAGGTACGAAACTTTCATTTAAATGTTCATGTCTCCAACTCTTTGAGTGAAATCCAAGGCATTCTCAGCTTCTCTTGCTATAGCATGCACCAATATCGATTCACATAGCTTTACATTCTGATTCTACCTTTCCTTCCTGAACGCGTTTACTCAGCGGATCAAACCCTAGCCTCTGGTACATATCCGCAGTCGTTTAAAAGGATATGTTAATCAACTTTGGTGATAGAACCAGGCGTAACCATCAATGTGGAAGGAGCTGCTTTATAAGCCTTATCAAGTGCACAAAGCTCATTATTTCGGCGTGCATTTTGTTTTGTCTGCTTTTTGTTTCTTTTATTTTCTTTTTTGCTTCCAACTGTAGATATATAGACCGATAAGAAACAAAACAAAGGCCATGACACACCACAAGCGTGAAGTTAAAGTACTGAATGATAGTAATAATAATAATGATACTAATAATAATGATTATGATATTAATGATGATAATAGTAGTAGTTGTAATAATAATAATAATAACAATAGTAATAATAATCTGTTTAAAACCATAATTTAGAGTTTTACCTTTCTGAATAAAGTTATTGTTTACGTATTAGAGATCCTGTATTACATGTCACATAGCAGTGTTTAATAATGTTGATTTCTAATATACTTTGTATTGCGGAACTTGCTGGGGATTAACATTTCCTCTCTTTACCCTCTTTAAGTACAATAAAAAAATCACTCTTAAGTCATTTACGAGTAACTTAAGTAGGTTAGAATTCAATTGCACCCATGAAACACCTAAGTTTTTTTTTTTTTTTTTTTTTTTTTTTTTTTTTTTTTTGTTGTTGTTTTTTTTTTTTACAATTGTCTATGTAATTCCAGTTTTTCCATGTCTTATACAACATGTTGTACATTTACAATTTCATTCCTTATTTTATATAATTCTCGCTTACTCTTGTACTTTCTGGTTTAAAAATAAGTCTTCTTTGTTTATTTTTCGTTCTTGATACTTATTTAGCAAGTGAAACAATAAGACAGACAGGTGATAATAAGGTTCACTACTAGAGGAAACGAAATAGATAATGCAGTACTGTCATGTAATAGTGAATAAAGAGGTGCGGAGGTTCAATAAGAGTTGTGCTAGGTTAAGCAACCAATACTACTATCTTCGACCATAATACAATGTAAGGCTGGACAATAAATTAGTAAATGCCACCGAGTGGAAGTGAACTTCTGCGAGGCTATTAAGGAAACAGCTAATTCAGACAACAAAATTGACTCACCACAATAAGCGGCATGATATATTAAAGGGATCTTGTTATATTTGAATTGAATGAGAAGGTAAGCATATTGATGGAGCAATTAAACCTCACAAAATCCCATGTCAACTGTCAATGTCTACAGCATGCTCTAGTTTGCAACAAATTACATCCTTGATGTTAAAGAAATTCCAAGGGTTAGCAGGTGTGTTCATGTGAATTTTTTGCTAAAGCCGGCGTTCAGTGTGATTAAAACAAGATGAACCGAACGCAGCAGTCAATTAGGTAAGTAGGTCTACTGTTTTAAAAATATAAAAGAAAAGCAACAGAAACAGGTGATTGTTAGCGTTCAGATTTCCAATCAGGCTTCTGGTCTAAAAATTGTCCCCAAGAAAGATTTTCTTTTGGTTTCGAAGCTGGATCCAAATATGGCAGCCGTGTAATTAGAGAATTATGCAAAGGAAAAATTCCTGAAGCAACCAGTGAGACACCTAAGTCTAAATAACCTAATTTATATGTATATTTTAAGGTTGTTGTTGATGCAAGTAATATAGAGAAAGCAATGGACACTGAAGTCTTGTCTCTATGTACGTTAGGTACTAAGTTTTTTTTTTCTTTAAGAGTAGCTCTGCCTCATTGGAAGGAACGTAAGTAGGGGAAGTATGTATTTTATAAACCACAAAGGTACCACCCTGTAGGGACCTACTACGGTAGATACGAGTTTGGCGCAAGCGGGGTACCGAGTCAAGCATGATTCCCTCGTGTGGGCAAACTCTAAGTAGTGAGGGAGTCATTCGGTCCAAATACCCACCCACGTGTAGACCGTGCGTGGAGACCCGTGAATATCTGGTTGGTTGAGGGTTGCGCATCTGAGCCTGGGCTTTTGTTCTAATACACCGCTTTGGTTTCTGCTTTCATCTAAACAGGAGGCTAGGGACTAACCCTCCCCTAGTCAGTCGGCCAGGACTAGGTATTATACCGAACTCCAGGGGGAAGGGACGGCGAGCCCGCTATATCCCCTGTGTAGTCCTGTCACCCCTCGTTGGGCTCCAAGGTGGGCGTGGAGCACTGGAGGGTGAATTAAAACCATATCTTATGGCACCAAAACAAAAACCCCTCACTTCAAGTAAAGACGTTGGAAATGAGGTAGTCGAGTCATGTGGTCCTCGCTACTTGATTATTCATAGGGCAGATGAAGGTAAGCGGTTCTTTACGGTTATACCTTTTACTATTCAAAAGGGTTTCGATAACATTGCTGTTCCAGTGAAATCCTGCCTTGGAACTCGCAACGGCACATACCTTGTCGAAGCCAATTCCGCATCCCAGGCTGCAAGGATACTCAAAGCCACAGTTTTAGCCATCTACCCAATGAAGGTCGAGGTACACAAATCGTTGAGCTCCTCATGCGGTGTGGTAACAACCCGCGCAATGGACGGTTGGTCCATTGAGGAGATTAAAAAACATATTGCGGCTCAGGGTGTCACATCTGTTTATCGAGTACAGCGTAAGATCAATGGGGAATTCATGCCTACCCGTACCCTGTTTCTTTCTTTTGATCGGGTTCAACTCCCTCAAAAGTTTAAGACAGGGTATGAAGCAATCGAGGCTAGGCCGTATATTCCAGACCCGCTCAGGTGTTATAAATGCCAACTTTGGTCACACTAGCGAGTTGTGCACCGGAAAATCGACCTGCGTTCATTGTGGTGACATCTCCCACGATAGGACTTGAACTTCAGCTCCATCGTGTGTGAACTGTAACGGGGAACACCAATCTAGTTCCCGAGACTGCCTCCATTTTGCAGAGGAGCGAGCAATCCAGGAGATACGGGTGAAAGAGAAAGTGTCCTTCTTGGAAGCCCGGAAGCTCCTGTGACTCCGCCAACCCTCTGTCCAGAGGTCCGGTGCCTATAGGTCAGCTAAATCGGTACCGTGACGGGAAATCGCAACACAGACCAGAGATGTAAACGGGGACACCATTGCTGCCAAAGACTTCGACTTCTACATCAAAGTCGGTGTTAAAATCAGCCAAATCCGCCAGCTTACAGAGCAGTCTTGCACACTTGTCACCAAAACCCTCCACCTCAGGAAATGAGATTAGTAAACTCGCGACATATTCTGCATCTGAGAAACAGTTTAAGACCAACTATGTCAGACAAGACTTCCTGAAAGAGAGTGAGAAGTCTTCCGCCAAGTCATCTAAAGGGAGGAAAAATCAACGCCACTCTCCAAGTAGATCCTCTTCTGAGGAGTCATCTGTGGAGAGCATAGATCAGCGACGGCCACCTTTGCCGACCAGCACTTTTAATCGGTTCGAAATTCTCGAACCGAAATTTACTATTGGAAAGTGGTCCTCCCCCATAGAGGAGATGACCTAGGAGGATATTGCCCTCACTGCTGGACGGACAGTGCGAAAACGGCAGAATTGTGCTGCTGAAAACAGTACCAGCCCAATACCTAAAAAGAACAAATTGAACCGACCCAATCTGCCGAAGCGTCTTTCGATTTGAAACTTGTCCCCTAATTTATCCAATGGCTATCCTACAATGCAACATACGCGGAATTAGACAACACCGACCAGAGCTTGACTTGTTGCTGCGTCAGCTTCAACCTTTGTTTGTATACTTACCAGAGACAAAGATCCGTCTATAGGATACGTTACCATCAGGCAGTACTCCTCCGTTCAATGTGACTTAGCCCCAGAGGAGGGTGTTCCATGACATGGTGTACCATGATGTTGATCCGTGATGCTAAATTCACTGAATTCGTGTCCTTTTTAATAGTAAAAGACTATTATCAATATGATTTTGTTAACCCATTAAAGTTCTTAAATTGCATTCATTTATATAGCATTAACCCTCCGTCAGGCACAATGCCTATTGTTATATGATCGAGCGTCGTGAATCTCAGAGATTCCGTTTGGATGCCTGGTTTTTGCTGTCTGAAAAGCTTTCTGTTGTTTACATCTTATTGTGTTACTTATATTTTAATATCCTATATTCTATTTTTCAAAGCATCACAGTTTCTTAAAATATGTTTCAAAAACATTAATTGTTTGCCGGCATATATCTCAATATTGTGACATATATTTCAAAATTTGTCATTACCGAAAACATAGATTTTAATTTCTATTTGTTAGGCTTTGATGGAATACATTTCTTCAAACTAGGTCTCCCTCTAAAGCCAACCAATATCTCATTGACTGTGACATTTTCTCTCAATGAGGTAGAACAGTTGCCCACGAATGCTTTGAAAACGTCTCACTGCTGCAGGACGATAAATGTTTCTTATTTTTTGCGAGAAACTGTGACAATCCATCATCGACTCTAAGACAGCGAAGACGAAACTTGAAGCGCTTCAGAACCATTACCAAGCTAAATATCTATACCCCATATCCATCCCCATAACTCTTAACCTACCAAATATAGAAGACCTATGAATGTCTTCATCTCTTCTTTTATTGTCATATTTGTATCTATTTTACGACAAATTTGTTTCGAATAAACTCCATATACTGGTTGGTGTAGGTGTTGTCTATTTCTAGTATATCATTTGTAATAAAAGAAGTCCAACAATCTGTAGGTGAGCTGGCATTTCTAGCTGGACCCCTAATTTCAGGCAGATATCTCGTTTGCTTCAATTTAGTGACCCATCTATACCAGTAAACTGAGGAGAAACATCTGTGGTGTCTACGTCTTTATCTGTGTCATTTCGAGAGGAGTGAGAATTCTCTACACGGGTTTCTGTCATATGTCCACAATCTGTATTGCTTCCATCATCAAACTCCTCATTAACAACCAAAGGGCTTTCTGTATGTCGTTTAGGTTACACACGTTGAACATTTCAAGTTTCGTTGATATTATATACACAAAAATGTGATCGTTAGAAAAGAAGATCACCAAAACAATGAGGTATGTGAGCGGGCGCAATGCTCTCACAGATACCTTTGCTGGACAATGAAGTAAAAAAGGCAGACAGCTGGCCAATAACACACCAAGAAGCAATACAAGGACTATAATGGTGGACGATATCTTCGTATTAACGGTTAACGCGGGAAAGGTATCTCTTAGATATATTGCATCCGACGGAGGGTTAAAAACCCTGCAGACATACCCGAAATTTTTATGAAACTATTTTTACAAGCTGAAAAATCTTTCTCTTCAACTCAATTTAAAACCAAACGGTGAAATGTTCCTAATAAGCGATACACAAGCTAATTCAGGATTTTAAAATAAAAATAATAAATATCATTATTATGATTTGTGCATTACTTTTAGGTTTTCCCGATTTAAATACACACACACACACACAATGAATTTAAAAACGAATGCAAAGATATTAAAAAAAAATCCACTAAAATGAATTACTACTCCAATTTAATTAATAAAAGTGAAAATAAAATTGAAAGACGTTTGATCAATTGCATAAACATTTTTAGATCCTGGCTTCAAATACCATAAATTTCCTCCTAAATTGTGTCCATATTTTTAATCTGTTTTTTTTCCTCGTAATTTGATAATAATACATCTAGCTTACCTAATATTAATCAAGATACTTTTAAGTTTTTGGATAGTGTCCCTAGAACAACAAGGACACTCCAGACCAGTCACGTTAGTGTTAAGTATGTTATCATTTTAACATTTAATAAGAGCGCATGCCTGGATTTTTTGGTTGGTATTAAAAGTATTAAAATTGGCAGCGGCACTTATTTGTGAACCTTTAACCCGTTTATTTAACTACTGTATTGCCCTTTGCAAATTGCCAAAGCAGTTTCTATTTATAAATGCGGATACATCTAAGACTTTAGCTTACAGTCCTATTTTGCCAATGATATCAAGGAAAATTATATTATGATATAATTCATAGTGGATTTTTAGACTTAACGAAGACTCTGTATTCTTTGTCTCATGAAATGTTGTTTAAGCCATTTAAACTTTACGGATTTGACACAAGCAGCTTCAATGTTATTACATTCTCCGTTTGTAGTAGGTGTTTGCATAAATGGTAGTTATTCTAATTTTAAATCAGTTCAACTTGGCAAGCATATTACTAATGATTGTCTAGAATCATATTTGTATGTGGTCGATTTTGCAGTAAATATCCCTGCCAATGCTGTTTTCAGTTTGCATTGAAAAAATTGACAAATGTTGAAAACCAACCTTCTCGCTTTCAATACGTACAAATCAGTTGATCTTACATTTAAAATCAGTTGTCCTGTTTCTGCAACTGTATTGTAACCACCCACATTTCTTATTCTGTATTATTATCAACCTACTGTGCACAAACCTGGAGTCATTTAAGTTATGGTGTTTTACTTCATGCAGCCATGCTTTAGTTATAGGAAAAGACAATTAGAATCTTGTGTGCCAAAACCCACAGAATTCATTGTAAGCCTTTATTTCTTAAGATGGGTGTTCTACCTCTGCATGACTTCGAGAACTTCGAAGACGATGATATTCAACAGTGACGGCGAACCACAGCTACAACTACTAGCTTCAGGACATGGAACTTCAATAATTTGAAGGCACGGGAACGGAGATCGTAGTAAATCTGAAATCGAATGCACAAACTAGATCTTCCAGATCAGTGTATCGAAAGCCAATATGTTGATGTTGGACTACAGGCACGTGTTGTAGACAGTTTAGCTTCATAATCACCCTGCAGTAACACATTTTAAAACGTTGACTTGGAGTGCTGCAAGTGCATCAATGCTTGAAAGCCATGCTTCGCCATAACATTTGTAGGAACTTTTTAATTAAATAATGCTAACAAAACGTGTTCAGATTTTCATTATTGCAACATCTTGAAATTTTTTCTTATTACTGAATGGTAATCACATTTTGCTATGAATTTCTTCTTTAGAAACTAAAATTTGGTACCACTTTATGAAACATATTCGAGATTCAAGGCTCCTACTGTGGGAAACATCTCCTCTTGAAGAGAAATTCTCTTTGACGTGCTCCATTATTCATAATTAATTTCTCTTGAGGAATAAGTAATTAGAGCTAGTATCATACAACTAAAAATGAAATTCAGTAACCTAAGAAATATGCTAGTATGTGCATCTTAGATTTGCTTAATCCTATAGTATAATGTGTTTGCTTACAATTCTCTTTCCCACGTGATGCAATCTGTAAATTAGAGGATGTAAGGGTTAAGTGTGTATGAAATAAAAGAACATTTGAATATCTTACAAATATTGCTTATCTTTTATTTTACTAAAAGGAAATACATGCCCAATGCCCATGCAGTATTTAAGATTACTAAAAGGAAAATGTATTTTTCTACATTCCGTTATTCCTTCCTATTATTATTATTGTTATTGTTATTATTATTATTATTATTATTATTATTATTATTATTATTATTATTATTATTATTATTATTATTATTATACTTCTTCTTCTAGATGCTTGGTATAAATACACTTTAGTTTTCACGTTAGGAGCTAGCTGATTTTAGATACATAATATGAGCAGTTTTAGCACCCTTACTTTACAAATATTTAGGTTTATCAAATACTAATTTCATAAATAGGCCATAAATATACTTTTATTATTCAAAAACAACCTATTAAATACGCATAACAAATGTTTGCTATCTTAAACATTTGGAAAACTTTGCATTTCTTTTTCTTTCAAGTGACCGCCAAAATTGCGATTTTGAGACGTTTAACTGACAATTTCACTTAATTATGCACGCAAATTATATTTAGTTTTGTTTTTTTATGCAAAGGGGTGAAAATTTGTACAGTTCTTGGTTTTCTCCTTCTTTTGCAATCAAAGATATCACTTTACATAGACATATCACCTGAAGTCTTCTCTGTTATAAATTTAATAGCAAACATTCATCTAAGCAACACTTTTTATTCTTGTTAGCTTTGGTTCCTACTCATTCTCAATTTGTGTTGCTATCTAACGAGAAAACTATCTATAGTGAATGAGCATACAGAAACAAATTGCTGAAACCTTTCAACATATATGTGAGTACAGAACAAGTAGGCAACTCTCATAGAAATCTATTAAATACGTTAAATTACTTTACTATACTGAGTATTATATCCGGAATAACTTGAATTCCTGCTGCTACAGGCAAAAAGTCTTAGGGGTGACGCCTGCTTAAGAAATATCTACTCCAAATGCAATTATTTGAAGAACATAGTATCATTTCCCATAAGTATCCTCCTCCGTGTATACTATACTTTCAGGAACCCTTGTCAGCGTACAGTACTTTAGATATATGCTATAGGTTCATGATCTCCTTCACTTTCTGGACGAGATTTAAACCTTTAAGAAATGATAATCTTCATTAAAACATGGTTTTTAATTTTATACTTACTAATTCTGGCTTACTATATCTGTGTATTCAAGCAATACGTATTCTAGGTAAGTATGATTTTCGGATTACTTCCAGGAGCATATTAATGTTCTAGATCACTCTGCGACCCTCGGTGTTGGCTTAGACAGACGATGTGCATGATTTTCTGGACCACTTCGCAGGTCGTTTGCCTGGACCTATGGCAGTACACAAAACAAAGTTGTCCTCCCTTCTACGTATGCTCTGTTGCACCAGTGGGAGAATACAAGCTTTATTGCGGATCAATCCTCTACGAAGTGTGGTATTTAATTGGACTTATTTTAGCACAAGAGATTTGGATTCCTGGAAGCACCAGCGGATCCATATATTAAGTTGAAAAAGCCCGCCAGCTTTCCGGCACGCCTAACGAATCGGCAATCCCTCCAAATACTAAGGGCAGCGTTACCTCTCTTCCTTGAAGTGTCGAGAGATAGTGTGCCCTTTGGTTCTTCTGTCACCCACCAAAGATAACTGGCGAGGTATTATGCTATGGTGTGTGTGTGTGTATAAACGCTGTCCAGTAATTCAACCACGCATACTGGCAGAAGTGTAGAGGAAAGCTAGATAAAAAGTTTGAGACAGGAAACTTATTGTCCCTTTTGCCATATGTCAAAGTTCTGGCCTTTTCTGTATCGCACAAAAATGACCGAAAATTGATGTGGACGCGTGAGTCCTATTTCCATTCAGAATGCCTCATTTGTTTGTCAGTAGTCGAAGAAATGAAGTACTGGTGCACAATCAATACGATACTTAGACTTATTGGAAAAATTGCCATGTTTTGAGGGTATTCATGTCTCTGATAACATCTCGGTGGATTTCAGGTAATATAAAGTAGGCTAGCCAAAAGATCCTGGTGGGTTAGTCGGTATGGCGCTGTCCATCGAGTTGAATGATACAGAAATCGCGCCGATCTCAAAAATTGTATTCTTCAGGCTGTTTTAATTTTCTTTCCTTTTTTTTTTTATAGTACACAATTAGAGCAGAACAGGTACGCTTAGTTTACATTTCTGAAAACAAAACCATAAGCCCTTCAGTATAAGTTACTTTAAAAGGCTGTGAATGATAACTACGTAGCGCTCAATATTAAGTTGCCAAGAAACCTGCGCAGAGTAATGCAATAAAACAATTAGGTTTGTTGAAAACATTTGTCACTTGTGCTTTGAAACGTAGTATTCTGAACTATGATTCTAGCGGTGTAATAAAAACATCTGCGCTATTGCCAGGTTTAGAATTTTGATTTTATCCTATGCCGTTCACTGTGTTTTTGAAAATCTTGTTAAATACCTACACGTGACTACTGTAAGAACCATGAATTGCTAATAATTTTGTTCATATTGTAAAAGTATACACATTATGTATAAGAAAATAAATTCTTAACAACGAGTTGCGAAGCAGAGAGCACACATACCAACATCCAATTATAATCTAAGCTGCGAACTTCAGATCTCATGTGCTTTTTGCAGCCACATGGTACCGTTGCGCATGCTTAAAACCTCGCTTAGCAGATTCCCGTTGACTAAGATGAACAATTACTGACACGAACTTTAGATTCTTGTGACGAGGTTCACAAAAATCCTGGAATTTTTGACAATGTGCGAGGTTCATTTCTTCGTAGGTGCAATCTCTGTAGAGATAATGCAGGTCGTCACATCGAAAAGTTCCTCCGGTGACCTGTTGTATTTTGTGCTTCAGCTATTCTATTATTTCTCGAAGTCTCTATTTGCTTTTAATACAGAGATGAAGATGTAGAATTCACGTTCCTGACTAGTATGTAGTTCTTATGTAGTTACTTCTTTTACTGCAGAGATATTTGCTCATTTTTACTTCATTTGACAAAACGATAATATTGTTTTGTTAACGGTAAACAATTATTGTAATTTACGTAGCACGTAAATGTGTGATACACGGTATTTTAGTAACTCCTTTGAGGGATACGGAGAAGTGTACCCCTTAAGATGTTAAATACAATTGTTATTGAAACACTCTACGTTGCACCTACATGCTAATCGTACATTACATTTATTCCATTCATCAGTACGAATAAATTATATTGCAGCAAAATACGAACGACTCATTATAAAATGCAAAAATGAAGACAACATAAAAACAAATGTATCTATGGAGACTCGAATCTTCAACTCCCTTGACTTTTATTTGGGAGGGGGGGGGGCAAAGGAAAGGGATAGGAGTGTGAGAGAACAGTAGTTGATAAGGGATAGTGGTGAGGGATTTTTGGAGTACCTCTGTTGCACCTCCGTTAGTGGCGATTGATTCTCTATTGCAGCTTGAAAGGCCATAGTGAGCCAGAAGAAACTGCAATTTAAAGTTGGCTTTGCTAGGCTTTAGACAGACCCGAAGGCTCTGACTATAGCTGTATGTAGTGAACGGGATGCGGTAAGAAAAGAGGAGGGATAGTAAGGATTGGAGAGAGGCAAGTGCTTTAATCATCGGTTTTAACAAAAAATGTGCTGCAAGCAGTGAGTAATGTGGCGCTAGTGCCTGGTGTTCTGCTGTCTGCCGCGTGTCGTTGGTTGGCCGGAACAGAAGTTCCCGTCTAGGGAGTTGAGGATCAATGATTGGTTGTCTTGCAGTTGTTCCAGCAGAAGTTTATGTAGAGCACTGGTGATTGCGCCTGAACCGGAGATGTTCTCCGGTAACCGTGAGAGGTGATCCCTGATTAGTGAGCAAATTTGATGCTAGACTGCTGTGACCGCCTCTACTATGGTTTGAACGCCGGGTGATGGAAGTGTGTGGTTACTATGGTTGCTGGGAGTCCACCGGAATGGAAGAACGGCTTCAAGATTTTCTGCTGTGTCCTGAGTTTCGGTGTCTTCGAAGTATTTCTCCAGTCTGTACAGCTTGCACTGTATGGACAAGGGAGTAATCCTCTGCGTGTGCTGAAGACTGGCAAGTCTCATTGAAGCTGTGGCGAGCTGCCGGTATGTTGAGCGTTGTTTCGCTTCGATGGCTGCGAGACGCTTAGCTGCAGAGATCCGTAGCGCTTCGACCCTGGTGTTGATGGTGGAGATCTGGCCCTGTATGGCGTGTGTTGCTGTCCTGAACTCCTCGGTGGCTGCCTCAAGAGCAGCTATCAGTGTGGCGGTGAAGTCTGGGCAGGGCGCGACGGCCCTTTTCGGCGGCGGTGGCCGAGCTGGCTGTGGTGGTGTCTGGCGGTGTTACGGTGTGGTTCATGGGTAGAGCGGACAGTATGCCTGGCCCGTGAAGTGATCTCTGCCCCCACAGGTGGAGCAGAAATGTTGATGTCGGGCCAGATCATGTCCGGTGCAGCTGGTGGTGGTGAAGTGGTAGCACCCCAGTGGCGCAGCGCACGTGACCTCCAAGTGTCTGTAGTTGCAGCAGCCACGGTAGTGGGTGTGGTATGTGCTGCGGCTGGCTTCAATCCGATGAGACAGACCCATCAGAGACAGTCCAGTCGTGAGCGCGGCGGTGTAGTGCGTCCGGTCCAGGAACGTGAGACGCACGAACAGTGTGGGTCTTCTGGAAGAAGTTATCCTGGAGGTTCTGACCAGTGATTACCATTTAGATTGCGCGGCCTACAGGATGCTCTGAACTGAAAGGAGGCGATGGACCCCACAGAACATGGCGCTGAAAGTGCCGTAGCGGTCTGTAGGATCGGCCGGTGCTGTGTCCGTAGCGAACGGGCGCTGATCGGGAAACTCGGCGCCGTTGGTGCCGATTGGTTACGTCGGCTGGTTGCGTCGGCGAAGCGGTGGTGTCTGTCGTCGGCGTAGTCATTCCTGAGTGTTGTGGTGGTGAAGCGGAGATGGTTGCGGTGAGGTCCGCATTCGACGTTGGTGAGCCGTCTGCGGCGGGTGATGCGGTCTCGAATGCCGGCTCGGCTGCGGTGGCGAGCTTTCTCTTCTTTCTTGCTATGTCCCTGAGGTGTGTCCAGTACAGATACTGGAAGCGGAATTGACTTCTTAACATGTTGCCCGCACGCTAACATAGCGCTAAATAATGTCACTATGTAACCTCTTCGAAATCCAGGTGTTCACGTCAATGTCCAGTGCGGATTGATCAGTGTTGTGCCAACCCTTAACATACTTCATGCTGTAGCAAAGAATTTAGAACCCATATCCCATAGGTCCCCATCTCAATCTATTTATTTTGGAACCCTTTAGAATCATACCAATTTGTGAGGGCGAATTCTGAGACACCCAAATGTGTAATATGCTAGACAACTGGTTGGCTCATATTCTTCCTAACTAGGGTTCATAGGCACAAAATCTCCATAGACCTGCTTAAGAGTAATGCTGAAACTCTGAAGATCTCCTTATCTGCAGTGGAGAAAATTATATTAAAACCCCCTTTTTCGCCATAGACACGCTCAGCCATCATTTGCTACAATATGTGCATGATGCCCAGACAGCCAAATACTTCCAAACTCTGCCAAAGAAAAGCCTCTTTTTAAACACTCGGATCAGCGGGATTTAAAACTAGCCGCTTTTTCGCAACATGGGATAATTATAAAACGTATGACACTCACGATATTCCCTTTAACACACACACACACACACACGCACACACACACACACACACACACACAAACTGCGCAGATACCTAGTTTGTTTCTGAATCATTCAAGGAACGAAATTTCTAACGCTCATCACGAGATTTAAAAAAAAAAATTAGCCCACTACTCGACCTAGAACACTAAAAAACTCTTGATGTACACACCATCAACCCTTATATAGGAAAAAACACAACTAACTGTATTCTGTATTTAATTGACACGGGGGGGATTAAAAAACTAAGGCAACACGCCATGAGAAATTCGGTCGCCCATTGCTTCTTGGTCCAGAAAACAGTTAGCGAGCCTGGATATATACTTCTCCCCTCTCTCTCTCTCTCTCTCTCTCTCTCTCTCTCTCTGGGTTCAGCGAATCCAAGGCTTCGTGTCATTTGAGAGAAGACAGTGCGAGAAACTGTCCCTAGTGGACACGGCACTGATAGCGCTATCTGATAGTAACTGTCGGTACCTGCAGAGAGTGGACAATGCGAGCATCTTTCTCTCTGATAGCTACGCGCACATTTCAAACTCTGTCCTTATAGCTGACAGCACGTCGTGAGTTTTCTAAACAGAATTTAGTGAACATGGAGCGCAAAGAATGGACGGATGAAGAAACTAAAATGCTTATCGCTGCCTATAAAGAAAATGAGTGTTTGTGGAACACAAACCACGAGCTCTACCGAAATCGAGAAAAAAAGAGCTGGATAATCTCAGAATTAGCTCGTGGTTTTGGTGTTGTCCAGTTTAGTGATACTGTTGAATAAAAGTGAGTATGTATTTAGTTTAACTTTGCCAAAGTAAGCTTATTGTGCCTCAATTCAATATTGTCTTCCGCTGCAAACTGCAGTGCCATGGACAGAGGTTTTGTGTCAGAAATTTAACGAAATATTTTGAAAAAAGAAATCATTTTCCATAAGATTACTGAATTTTAAGCCAATTTTTATGTGTGGTGGATAGGCTACAAATTAACTGAACTTATAAATGCATAGGCACATTCTTATTAAAATGTTTCCACATTTATTTTTAATTAATTTTTTTTTTTGTATTTTTGTGTTGCCTCACAGAATTGCAGTACGAAAAGCAACATTTTTCAAAATAATACCGCAACATTGATAAATAAATTTTTAACCTTTGAAATAATCAAGAATTCTGGAGAGTAGGAAGATCTTGACAGTAATTAGGGGTAAATATAAAAAAAAATGTGTACATTTTGTAAACTATTTAAATGAATTTTATGTGAACATTTTAAAAAGAGCATCGTATAGAAAAGTTTTATTGGAGCAATTAATTTACATAATGAAAAGTAATATTAAAATAGGAATGAAACATGGCATAAACACTAGCTAATGTGTGGCATAATTCTAGCATAGTTTCGTTGGGATATATTTTAGAAGTCAATCTATTTCAGCATTTGATTGGGCGTCTTTTTTGTTTTGTGGGCAAAATAATTATAGATTTTCAGAGGGGAAAACATAAAGAATGGTGGAAATTCACATGCAAAATAATCCTAACCCATTGTAGCTACAGATCCAAAGATGGATTAAATTCGTAAAACTGTGTTACTTAACAATTTCTTGTTCTTGGGCATACAAACATTTCGGTGTTTATTAATATAGTCCTTAAATGACATTTTGTAAAGGCAATTATATCACATGAATTTATAGGTTAGGCAGTAGGCAGTCTTATTTACCTGAGGTGATGTCACCTTAATGCGGTTTTTTATAGGAATTGCAGTTCGCATTCTCGTGTCTTTTTTGGCATTTTGCGGCCCAATAAGCTGAATTGAACAATGTAGTTGCTCAGCTGACACTCTTTAAAAAATGCTGTCTGGTGAGGATCTTCAATTCGCAGCTCATCAGCAAGCGTGAAACATGCTCCCATGGTGTTTCTGCGTCCCACCTAGCATTTCCTCTTCTTGTGGCCCCATTTTTATTTTAAAAGTGAAAGCACTACACTATAGCCGCACATTGCTGGGCGTCCATTTTACGTAGGAAGCCTGTGTCGCACATTTCCCCGATAGCGCTGTGGACACGATTCTGAGAGTAACTGCCACGAGACTACTATCGAGAGAACTCGCAGAGAATGAAATACTCTCAAATGGGCAAACGCCAGCGAGTACTGTCGCGAGGCGCTTGCACTCTCAACTATCAAATGGAGGCACAGCTTAAGGCTCGTGTTACTTGATCAACGCAGTATAAATCGTCCGCCGCGAGTACAATTTAGTCTCAAGTATTGTCCTAGGATGTTAGCATGTGTTTACATATTTTGAGTAAATATTTAATTCTTCTAGCTCGTGCAGCATTCCTAATAGGTAGAGAACGTATTGTACTCCAGCCATAAATTAAATAATACGTTTGTCTGGAAGTACACGCTTTGAGAACTCCCGAATAAAAAACTGGAAACAGTATGTGTCTGTGTATGAAGCATAACACAAAAACTAAAATTTCGTTAAATAATTTAACTAATGCTTATAATATTAATGATATATAAATTGCGATTTAAGTTTAGCAACCTGTGATGTGTTCTGAATATTTCCAAGAAATTCACCCAAACTATCCTTTACATAGAATAGCTTCCGGAAATGTTTATTTTCTCATAAATTGTTCAAACGATTTTGATTAATATACTACACCTTTTAACGTACTTTGATGATAAATTAAATTACTTTGAATTGTCTAGGGATGGCTCCAGAAGTACTCTTCGTTCTGTTTTGTTTTGGCAAGAGAAAGGTAAAATCTCACTATAAACATGTAGATTTCGATAATGCTCACAATGTATGTGATACTTTTTTTTGTGCAGTTAAACATTACCAAGATATTCGTTGTTGTGCATTTCTCAAAGGGAAAGTCACCATATCTTTTTTCTCCTCTTCATGCAAAAGTAACGGAATAATCAAGCATCACATAGCGACCAACTTTTTCAAGATTGGGCCATTGGTTTAGCCCATTGTGTGTCCATATATCCGTTGAAGGTATGGATACGGAAATAAGTAAAAAGCCCATTTATGCTCACGTTTTTTGAGTTAGCATGAAGAAGATAAAAAAACAAGTTTTTGTACGAATTGTTGCAGAATAGGTACAGAAAGTCTTATCAATGGATCACATAAAAATTGTATAATGATCCTTTAGTTTGAAACTAAAATCAGCACTTCATAGTGAAACTGTGAGGTGATTGCTAACGATTATCAATATATGAAGGAAGAGACCAAGCATAATGTTCGATACTCTCCTTCCTAATATTTTTAAAGAGCCAACAACTGCAAGAACTGCAGTCACTGGCATCTGGCACAGTGCAGTTCATAGAATATGCTAAGAAAAGCATAAACGCAAAGAATGGTTAATCTTTTGGGATTCAGAAAAGAAAACCATAACGTCCCAAAAAGAGTAACAAAAATTAACGAAATTTGTGAAATAGATGGTCTAATGGAACTAAGCTTTGAAGGAATTGTAATTGAAGAAAATGAAATGGGAAGCGGTGATGAGATTATAGGCATTAACAATGAATCCATTGATAGTGATTCCACATAAGACGAAGAAATATAAGGCATAGAAGAACTAAAAATGATTAGAGACTCTTTTCATACAATGGGAATTGTTACGTGGAACTGAAATCGTTACTGAAACTATGGCTTTTTATTTGGTTGCGGCTGTGCGATTTCTCTCTAGAGAATTGCGAACTAAACCTTCCATTGACACTCGGGCAGGTGACTTCCTCACAATGAGATATCGCAGATAAGTGATTCGCTTCAAAGCTTACATTTAAATGTTTCAATGTTCAAGAACGACTGCGCGACGTATACTAGACTACGGCGCACAACAGTTGCGCCCTTCTAGACTTTATTCCAGCGATATAGAAATTCTTAAACAGGTATTTTCCCCACATATAATTTACGATATTACGTTGACAAATAAAAAACCCTGAGCAGAGATATCTATACTGCATTAGATGATATTAGTTCACATTTAGAAAGTGACAAATATTCGAGTATGAAAACAAAACAAACAAGTAGGCTGAGTAAAATATGATCTTTTTCTCACAACGTCAAGCTGAAGCATGCGAAGTAAGTTTTAATATTGGCTGAAGCGTATATACAGTATCGCATTGGTATGCACCAGAAATAGTTTAATCTTTGTGAGTATTTCATCCGGTGCAAGTTCGGATTTAGTGAACATAATCACAGAGCCTTAAACATGTACACCACGTTTGAATATATACAACGAGGTGAATATTCATCAGGATCTGATTTATCATAAATAATAATCAGGGAAATTAAAAATAGGAAGGCTGCTGAAATAATTATTGTAGAGCCCAACATAATTGAAAACAACATTTCCCCTTGATGAATCCTAAACTGGTAAAAATTGCAATTTATTTCAGGAAATGATTTTTGTTGGGATAAAACAACGTTAAGGAGTGATGGCATGCTTGAGTTGCAAGTCAGACTCGGTCGCTAAAACCATGTAATTAGCGACCTTAAACACCAATCAGATAAGGTGTATATTGTTTTACACGTGTGGGGGAATGAACATAGCAAGGCAAATCCTTGAAAACTTTTGAAATTATGAAAATACTATTTATGAATAAAATTGACCAATAAAGGTACCGACATTCTTAAGTTGCCACCCAAACAAAACGCTAGATTCTTTTATACGTGTGGCGGGATGAGTCTGACAGTATTACCCAGATTCGAGTTCAGACACCCGTCACCAATAATAATTAGCAGCAAAGATTTAAGTTGCGGCATTCCGGCATTACACATTGATCGGAAATTAACAGCGATTCCATACAGTGAAAATAACACGACGATATTCACATTGCAAAATGGAAGATCAACAGAAAAAATATATAGCATAATTTCTTATCATGAGAAAACCCGCAGTAACCCTAGATTATTACCGGAATTGAGAGTATGCGATTATTTAGAGTAATAATTTTGATTTTCTATTCGAGTGTAAAATAATATTATTATTATTATCATCATCGCCATCTTAAGATGCAAAATCAGACAAAAAATTAGATTATTGTACACATGCGACGGATTAGAATAATAGCAATGATAAACTAAAACTATAATATAAATATTAAAAGCTAGTCTGGGGATTGCATATTCGCCCTTTAAATAATAATCCTAATGAAAAAACATATTAACAAATTAAAATCAAACTTGGAGTTTTGATATTCAGACTTTAAATATTAAACGACTCCAAAGATTCAATATAGTGAAAATAAACAGAGAAATTTCAAGTTACAAAAATTGGAAGATAAGCTATAAGAAGATTTGGCGTATTTTCAGTCACCTTCCATTTTCTTGCAGTTTCTGTGATTGTTATTTGTAATGTATGAGCTGTTGCAGTGTTTGATGTACAAGTTATATTTCAAATGTGCTGTACAGTTCTATGGACTTGTACTATTGAAACACACTAAACTGTTTCGCTCGATGCAATCAGCTTACATTTGTTGTTACTGCGGATGCGACAGCTTCACGTTGTAAGAAAGGGGTTAAGCTTTTCGCCGCTAGATGGGAGAATGTACAATATTATATTGGAAACAATCCATAGTCCAGTATGGTAAAACGCATATTTAAGAATTTCTACATCAACTATAACTACCTGGAATAAAGTCTAGAAAGGGAAGTGGTTCTGAGTTGCACAGGTATGTTCTATGTACCATAGTCCAGGGTCTAACATGAGAAATGCAAGGCTATGATTTTCCCATGACGTGTTGGACTAAATGTTTAAATCTACTCCTCGTCAGTATATGTGATACAGCTATGTGATTTTAGCCCAGGTTGAAAGGGTGGGATGGTGTGAGCAGCATGACCTTTTCAGTTTTCCATGTCCAGTAGAGGGCTAAAGTTTTCAAATTTCGTGATGAGTATTTAAAAGTTCGTTTCTTAAAAGATTCAGCAACGAACCAGCCCTCTGCGTGTGTTTTGTTAGTTTTACGTAGTGCGTACGTTACTTAATTTTCGCATATTTTGAAGTAGTGGCTGGTTTTTAAATCCCCATGTTTTGAGTGCTTAAAATACTTGTTTTCTTGCCATAGTAAAGCATTTGGCACTCTGCGCATGATGCATTTATTAGCGTAAATAATGGCTGAGCATTTCTATGACGTAAAATAGACAGTATGTTAGAGAGTACCGCCATTCTTTGCGCCGTCAAATGCCGCCAAATCCGCCACTTTATCTCCAGGCGGATAGCTAGTACGTGTATTTATGTATATGTGAATTACCGTGTGATGTTTATAGAAATGCCTTGCTTCAGTGCAGTGAATTGTTCCAACCGTTCAAAAATGGTTACAGGCTTTTTAACTTACCTTCAGGAAAAAGAAATGAAGAGCGAATGAAGGTCTGTATTGGAAATATCGGCAGAACAAATCTTCTACCAAGGACGAGCATATGCGTGGTAAGAAAAGTTTACATTAATTTTGTAAGGCCAATTCAAATTGATTGTATATTTTAAATGCTTATTTTGGACAATGTAACAGCGTGTAAATTCTAAGTAAACCAGTGTGTTGTGCAACACATCCTGTGTTACTGTACGATAAACTCGCGTTGTCACATGTACTAATGTAAACGAAATATAAAAATGTGATGAATATGATTTATTGAATCAATGTATATATGCTATGGGAATCAATTCTCTCATCCGAACTTCTGTTTATGAGACGTCCGAATCCAATCGGTTTATGGAAATAAGAATAGTTCGTGTCATTTGGTGCTGAACTTAATACCAAATTTGGTGTTTAACAAACATAATATTTTTCAATTATGCTGTTCACACCACATGGACTTGTTAAATTCCATAGAAGTATTAAGGAAAACAAGGAAATTTACTACAGATATTTAGAAAAGCCCAGCAGACTATAATCCCCTCTGATGCATTAATGAACAACCGAATAGCTAAAAAGTTGTAGAAGAAGCAACAGAAAGAAACAAAGTAAATTTGATACGAAACACGGTTGTTTTGCGCATCCTGTAAAGAAGACGAAATAAAAACGAAAATGGAAAAGAAAAAAAACCCTTATGCACAGAAGACAGTATAAAAAGTTAGGTGTAGATAAAACAGAAAGCTAAGAGTACAGCGACACATGTCGTATAAAGCATGAAGTATCAATGTGTATATTTAGATGTTCAAGAGAAATGGCATATGCGGTATAGTAAACTAAACCATTTGGACTTCTCAAAGAAGAAATGTAGCTTTTTATAGCGAATAGATGACTAAACCGCAATGAAATAAGAAATGGGGAGAAAAAGAAACACCGAATGGATGAAAAACTGGATAGTAAAATTACATGAGATGGAGAATCGCTCAAGGTTGGCCGGAAAAAATACACGATGAGAAAGACATCAAGGAAAATAATACGGGTTTCAGTTTAGATGGAAGAAATAAACAGTAATTGTTGGCAAAAATACTATCACATCTGAGACCGACAAAGTTGGAGACTCCCATTCAGGAGGTGCCAAATTCGATACCCGGGGACACCCACTATGATCCATGGATTGTTCCGTTTCCTTCTCATGTTTCAGATGTTCTTCTAGGATTGCGGCGTATAGTGTTGTCACGCAGATGACGCGGGTGCGTATTCAAAGGAATCAGTAGTCCACGTGGACACCAGTCCTCTTGAGGAGGGCCTGGTCAACGAGTCGTTGATCATCCTCTCTAGCAGTTGCTGCAGTGGGGCAGGTCTTGGGCATGAAAATATTAGGGGACTTCCCCGCGTCTCGGTGGCCTGTTTACCTGTGGTCCGTAGCCTTCCCACTTCTTCCTGTGCTTTCCTCTCTTGTTCCCTTCCTCCTGGGGAGCATGAGCCTATGTAGGTTGCAGTGCGCGAGATAGACCTCTCCATTGTCTAATGTATGCCAATAATCATAGCGCATGGGAGCAAACTCGCAATCACTGAGTGCAGGAAGCCTTTCTATTACCACTTCTACAACTTTGCCGTTTCAAACCGATTAACTTCAACCCTATGTTTGTACTAATTTGAACGGCCGCACCTAGTCTTGTTTTTTACTCGCAAGGCAGTAGAGTGAGCTTGTGATCATGTGTTTCCCTCACTGCGGGTTCCCGACCTCGCCTATAATGTATGTGTGAGCAAAGCATATAAGAAAACTATTACGGTTTTATGCCGTGGAATATATGGAAATGGTGAATGGCATACGACCTTATTTAGGGCAATGATGTTGGATATTCCAAAGAAAAACGCTTCTATGAAACTCAGAAAATTAAAGTTATTAGCCTAAACTTATTCAGAAAACATTATCCTAAGAATATGGAAATTAAGTCTACGTTATAAGATCGATGAATTATTAGAAGAACGGCCATCTCTGAAAATGGGAAGAGGCACATAGACGCACTACACTGCTACAAGCAAGAAGGAAGTCTATATGGCAATTTTTGGTCTGAAAAAGGGATTTTGTTTTCGATTAATCTTAGATGTAACTTTGAATGCTATTATCTTACAACAAAAATTACTTAAACACATAACCATTAAAGATTTATTATCTGTTTTGAACGAGAGCCAAATTGGGCTCACGTGCATCGATACATTAATAATGAACAAAATAAACAAACTAAACATAAACCACTTTTAAACCCCGTCGATCATAAAATGGAAGGAAATATTGTAATTCCTTAATGCATGCTTTGCCCAAATTCACCTATTAACGTAAATAAGAGTGTTTCCCCCCTGTTATGTTGCCTTTGTCGCTAAAAGTGTTTGAATCTGGTGTATTAACATTAAGTCAAGGTAGATACAAACACCTGCAAAATGTAAATGTAAATGGCGTGTTATTTATGGACACTCTTTAACTGCTGTATTTCTCAGCGTCTCATTCTACACTGGGTGTGAAAGACCGTTTAACTACGACACGGGACCAACGGCTTTACTTCCCTTCCGAAGATATATGATGATACGATTTACAATATCTTGGGGCACCAACTCCTCGGTAGAATATGATTCAGTAGTATTTCGCACATTGACCCGGAGTGGAACAGAAAACAATTACGTATACATGGAATTACTTAATTTTGTAATATTTTAAATCGAAGAGGAAAATGCTAATAAGGCAAACGCTACAACGATTATACAAACGGAATTTGCACTATAAAATATACCATACCTTAATCCTTATAAAAACGGCCACGAAGACTCATACAAACTGTTACCCAGCGTAATGACTCAGGTGGTAACCTCTGTGGTGCCAATCGTGAGGTCTCAGGTTCGATCCAGGGCAGCCGCCCCTGTGACAGTGGATTTTAATGGTTTCTCTAAATCGGCAGGCGAATGCTACGGTACATGATCTTCTACCACAACTTTTCGGCCTATCATTCCTTGAACTTATTCTTTCCTTTTCATTTGTTTCAGGCTTAAAGGACCAGAAGATGGCATTCTACGGTTTGCGACGGTGTTTGGTGGTGTGCGACGGCGTGCGATAGATTGCGGCGGTGTTCAGTCGTTTGCGGCTGAGCGGTGGCTGTGCGCAACTTAAAGCTTTCTTCCTTGGCGTCGTTCTAACACTAAAAAATGATATCTGTGGGCATGTTGTTTTTCTTTTGTTAAGAAATATATTATCTTTAAAGCTAAAATAAAATATTGCCTACATTTACTGCTGACATATGACATTTGCCAATAATGTAGAGGAATTTCAGTTACTACAGGGTCATTTAGCACCGTATATCTTTCATTTAACTATAAAGTAATTGAGTGAAATAGTGTAAAATTAATTTAAAGTAGCTAAATGAATATACAAATACACCAAAATGTTTTGCATTGCCTTTAATTAGCCCTTGTGCAATATAATTATATTGTAGAAAAACGATGTAATTCGTTTTGAAAGGAAAAGTGTAGGGCAGTAATTAACCAAGTTGTAGCGAAGCAGAAGGTGAAATGTGGCGGGAATAGAGGACTGAGAATACGGCCCTGAAATACAACTAACACGGCAGCAGATTGTCAGTATCCTGTCTATTGCGGTCCCCCCACCCTGCAGCATTCAATGGCCTGCTTCCACAGAATTAACTGCCTGTATTTCATCATACCGCATCACAGAGAAGCAAGTTTGGCTAATCAACCTCACTTACTCTGGCTTCCAAATATACTTTGGAGCTTACAATAGGTACTAGTTTCATGCTAACTATTCAGCTCTGTATACCAATAGTAATGACTATCATGTAAAAGACTGGCTATTCACCCGTGTAACATTGCAACCTTTTAAACTGTGCATGAATATGGCTAATAAGGGAATACTTGGTAAAGACACTTCCTTTCGAGGAAGATCAGATATCATTTCCAATGCCATCATATACGGTGTAATCAATTATTTCTTTTCAAGTAGGCTGCCTTATTGATTACTTGTTTCTTTCTATGGTATGCCCAGGAGAATTTTAGGCAGCATATTTGTAAATATCTCCATTACTTTTATTTGTTTTATTTTATATATTTTTTATTTTTAATCATTCGTAAATCAAGATAAAATTTATTAATTTTTTTAATATCAAAACAAAGGAAAAAAATTCAGTCTAAACAATTAATTTTTAAGCACCATGGCACACTAAAATAGTCATCTTTAATGAAATTTACCTTTATTGTTTACTGCTATCACACCTTACTAAAAGCAGTTCTTATGTTAAGTGGAAATTCACATAATGGTTGCACTTGAAAATCTTTAAACCGCATATAACATACTGACAGTTTCCAATTTCAAAGGCTTGGAAGATTAAAATTTATGTTCAACAAGCAGTTGTAGTAGTATTAGTAGTATTAGCAGAAGAAGTAGCAGTAGCACTAGTAGTGGTAGTAGTAGTAGTAGTAATAGTAGTAGTAGTAGTAGTAGTAGTAGTAAAAGTAGTAGAAGAAATACTAGTAGTATTAGAAAAGCAGCAGCAGTAGTACTGGTAGTAGTAGTACTAGTAGTAGTAGTAGTAGTAGTAGTAGTAGTAGTAGTAGTAGTAGTAGTAGTATGGTAGTAGTAGTAGTAGTATTAGCAGTAAAACAGTAGTAGTAGTTTAGTAGTAGTAGCAGTAGTAGTAGTGATAGTATTAGCAGTAAAACCGTAGCAGTACTAGTAGTAGTAGTAGTAGAACTGGTAGCAGTAGCAGTAGTACTAGTAGTAGCAGTAGTAGAAGTAGTAGTAGTACTGGTAGTAGCAGTAGCAGTAGCACTAGTAGTAGCAGTTGTAGTAGTAGTAGTGGTAGTAGTGTTAGTAGAAGTAGTAGTAGAAGTAGTAGTAGTAAAGTAGTAGTGATGATATTAGCAGTAAAACAGTAGCAGCAGCAGTACTGCTACCACTAGTAGTAGTAGGAGTAGTAGTAGTAGTAGTAGTAGTAGTAGTAGTAGTAGCAGTAGTAGTAGTAGTAGTTGTAGTAGTAGTAGTAGTAGTAGTAGTGATAATATTAACAGTAAAACAGTAGCAGTAGCAGTATACTACTACTACTTACTAGTAGTAGTGGGTGTAGTAGTATAGTAGTAGTGATAGTATTAACAGTAAAACAACAGCAGCAGCAGCACTACTTCTACTTACTACTAGCAGTAGTAGTGGTGGTGGTGGTAGTAGTATAGTAGTAGCGATAGTATTAACAGTAAAACAGTAGCAGCAGCAGCACTACTACTACTTACTACTAGCAGCAGTAGTGGTGGTGGTAGTAGTATAGTAGTAGTGATAGCATTAGCAGTACAACAGTAGCAGCAGCATTGCTAGTAGTAGTAGTAGTAGCAGCAGTAGTAGTAGTATTAGTAGTAGTAGTAGTAGTAGTAGCAGTAGTAGTAGAACTAGTAGCAATAAAACAGTAGCAGCAGCAGTAGTAGTAGAAATAGTAGTAGTAGTACTTGTTGTAGTACTAGAAGCAGTAAAACTGTGGTGACAGCAGCAGGAATAGCAGTACCAGTAGTAGTAGTATTAGTTGTAGTAATAGTTGTAGTAGTAGTTGTAGTAGTAGTAATGCTAGTAGTAGTATTAGTAGTAGTAGTAGCAGTACTTGTAATAGTACTAGAAGCAGTAAAACTGTAGTAACAGCAGCAGGAGCAGCAGTACCAGTAGTAGTAGTAGTTGTAGTAGTAGTTGTAGTAGTAGTAATGCTAGTAGTAGTAGTAGTAGTAGTAGTAGTAGTAGTAGTAGTAGTAGTAGTAGTAGTAGTACTTGTAGTAGTACTAGAAGCAGTAAAACTGTAGTAACACCAGTAGTAGTAGTAGTTGTAGTAGTAGTAATAGTAATGCTAGTAGTAGTAGTAGCAATAAAACAGTAGCAGCAGCAGTAGTAGTGGAAATAGTAGTAGTAGTACTTGTAGTAGTACTAGAAGCAGTAAAACTGTAGTAACAGCAGCAGGAGTAGCAGTACCAGTAGTAGTAGCAGTAGTTGTAGTAGTAGTAGTTGTAATAATAGTAGTAATGCTAGTAGTAGTAGTAGTACTTGTACTAGTACTAAAAGCAGTAAAACTGTAATAACAGCAGCAGGAGTAGCAGTACCAGTAGTAGTAGTAGTTGTAGTAGTAATGATAGTAGTAGTAGTAGTAGTAGTAGTAGTAGTAGTAGTAGTAGTAGTAGTAGCAATGCTAGTAGTAGTAGTAGTAGTAGTAGTAGTAATCCTAGTAGTAGTAGTAGTAGTAGTAGTAGTAGTAGTAGTAGTAGTAGTAGTAGTAGTAGTAATGCTAGTAGTAGTAGTAGGCATGCTAGTAGTAGTAGTAGTAGTAATGCTAGTAGTAGTAATGCTAGTAGTAGTAGTAGTAGTAGTAATACTAGCAGTAGTAGTAGTAATGCTAGTAGTAGTAATGCTAGCAGTAGTAGTAGTAGTAATGCTAGTAGTAGTAGTAGTAGTACTAGTAGTAGTAATGCTAGTAGTAGTAGTAGTAATGCTAGTAGTAGTAGTAGTAATGCTAGTAGTAGTAATGCTAGTAGTAGTAGTGGTAGTAGTAGTTATGCTAGTAGTAGTTATGCTAGTAGTAGTAGTAGAAATGCTAGTAGTAGTATTAATGCTAGTAGTAGTAGTAGTAATGCTAGTAGTAGTAGTAGTAGTAATAATGCTAGTAGTAGTAGTAGTAGTAGTAATACTAGCAGTAGTAGTAGTAATGCTAGTAGTAGTAATGCTAGCAGTAGTAGTAGTAGTAATGCTAGTAGTAGTAGTAGTACTAGTAGTAGTAATGCTAGTAGTAGTAGTAGTAATGCTAGTAGTAGTAGTAGTAATGCTAGTAGTAGTAATGCTAGTAGTAGTAGTGGTAGTAGTAGTTATGCTAGTAGTAGTTATGCTAGTAGTAGTAGTAGAAATGCTAGTAGTAGTATTAATGCTAGTAGTAGTAGTAGTAATGCTAGTAGTAGTAGTAGTAATAATGCTAGTAGTAGTAGTAATGCTAGTAGTAGTAGTAGTAATGCTAGTAGTAGTAGTAATGCTAGTAGTAGTAGTAGTAGTAATGCTAGTAGTAGTAGTAGTTGCAGTAGTAGTAGTAATGGTAGTAATAGTAGTAGTAGTAGTAGTAGTAATGCTAGTAGTAGTAGTAATGCTAGTAGTAGTAATGCTAGTAGTAGTAGTTGTAGTAGTAGTAGTAGTAATGCTAGTAGTAGTAGTAGTAATGCTAGTAGTAGTAATGCTAGTAGTAGTAGTTGTAGTTGTAGTAGTAGTAATGCTAGAAGTAGTAGTAGTAATGCTAGTAGTAGTAGTAGTAATGCTAGTAGTAGTAGTAGTAGTAGTAGTAATGCTAGTAGTAGTGGTAGTAATGCCAGTAGTAATAGTAGTAGTAATGCTAGTAGTAGTAGTAGTAGTAGTAATGCTAGTAGTAGTAGTAGTAGTAATGCTAGTAGTAGTAGTAGTAATGCTAGTAGTATTAGTAATGCTAAAAGTGGTAGTAGTAATGCTAGTAGTAGTAGTAGTAATGCTAGTAGTAGTAGTAATGCTAGTAGTAGTAGTTGTAGTAGTAGTAGTAATGCTAGTAGTAGTAGTAGTTGTTGTAGTAGTAGTAGTAGTAGTAATGCTAGTAGTAGTAATGCTAGTAGTAGTAGTAATGCTAGTAGTAGTAATGCTAGTAGTAGTAGTAGTAATGCTATGAGTAGTAGTAGTAATGCTAGGAGTAGTAGTAGTAATGCTAGGAGTAGTAGTAGTAGTAGTAGTAATGCTAGTAGTAGTAGTAGTAATGCTAGTAGTAGTAGTAGTAGTAATGCTAGTAGTAGTAGTAGTAGTAGTAGTAGTAGTAATGCTAGTAGTAGTAGTAGTAGTAATGCTAGTAGTAGTAGTAGTAATGCTAGGAGTAGTAGTAGTAGTAATGCTAGTAGTAGTAGTAGTAATGCTAGTAGTAGTAGTAATGCTAGTAGTAGTAGTAGTAATGCTAGTAGTAGTAGTAATGCTAGTAGTAGTAGTAATGCTAGTAGTAGTAGTAGAAATGCTAGTAGTAGTAGTAATGCTAGTAGTAGTAGTAGTAATGCTAGGAGTAGTAGTAGTAATGCTAGGAGTAGTAGTAGTAATAATGCTAGGAGTAGTAGTAGTAGTAATGCTAGTAGTAGTAGTAGTAGTAGTAGTAATCCTAGTAGTAGTAATGCTAGTTGTAGTAGTAATGCTAATAGTAGTAATGCTAGTAGTAGTAGTAATGCTAGTAGTAGTAGTAATGCTAGTAGTAGTTGTAGTAGTAGTAGTAGTAGTAGTAATGCTAGTAATAGTAGTAGTAATGCTAGTAGTAGTAGTAGTAGTAGTAGTAATGCTAGTAGTAGTATTAGTAGTAGTAATGCTAGTAGTAGTACTAGTAGTAGTTTTTTGTTTGTTTGTTTATCGATAGGGAAAAATCTTCAAAAAGACATCACTCTTTGTGACGAGTTGGGTTTGACTAACTAAAAACCCCTATCTGTTCTGCACAATACGGAAACCGCCTTTCTGCGTTACATGGTATGTGTTGAATCATTATTAACCCCTTGTGTCACACCGTTCCTTATCTTTGAGAATGTTTGCTTTAATTTCCACAATCATGTTCCGTTTTTATCACTTTCTAGCATTTCTCGTATGATGTTCATCGTGGTGAGATTTTGTCCCATTTGTTGGGCATATTTTCGTCTGTGTTGGTTCCAGTTTTTGCATAATAGAATCGTGTGTTCAGGAGTATCCTTTAAGCCTCGTACACGCCATCTTCGCTGTCCACCAATTTCATTTTGAACAAGTAAGTTTTAAATCTTCCATGTCCTGTCAGGGTCCATTTATCTTGCCATATCCGTACCGTGTATTCCCCTATGTTAACATCTTGCTTGTTTTCTGGGTTTTTATTCTTATATACTCTCTCCTGTGCTAGCAAGTGTATAGATATTGTTCTATCCATTACCTGTATTGCTTTGGTTGATACAGTTCTATATGCGCTAGCGATACAGATTGCAATCTTCCTTTGAACCCTCTCCATAACTCTCCGAAACGTCACTTTTGTAATCCAGGTGAACCATACGGCGCACAATATAGCACAATAGAGTTTACCATACTACTGAGTAACCTTCTTTTCATTGGGTTTGGTTCTCTTAGGTTTGGCATTATTCGGCTTATAGCGGCTATGCTTTTTTCTGCCTTGCCAGCTACAAATTTAATATGTGGCCACATGTTTAAGTTTTGTCCTAGTTGGATACCTAAATATTTTATTTGTTTACTGCACTTTATTTCTTGGTTGCCAAATGTAACCATTATTTTCTTTATAGTTCTTCTACCTTCCGTATAAGCATTTCTGTTTTCTCTGGTGTCAATAGTAACCCCTTTTCTATCATCCAGATTTCAATTTTGTTCAAGGACCACTCTATTTTTTTTTTTTACTTCCACCTCTGTTCTGCCACTTACTATTAGTGCTAAACCATCAGCATATGCTATAGTTTTAGTTCCAGTTGGGAGTTTTTCTTTTAGCACAGAGTCATAGTATATGTTCCACAGCGTGGGGCCTAGCACCGATCCTTGCGGCACTCCACAGCTCATTTCCAATTTTGAGTTTTTACCTATCAGTATTTGTCTATCTTCTAGATAGCTGCAGATTACCTTTGTTAGATATGGGTTCACATCTCTTCTTTTGAGTTCTATCACTATACCTCTCCAGGGCATTGAATTAAAGGTAGTTTTTTACATCAAGTGCAATCATAACTGCAAATTAATTTTTTGGTTTTGCTTCCGTTTCTACGATTTGTTTCGCTGTTTCTATTGCATCCTGTGTTGATAAGTCCTTCCTGAATCCAAATTGTGTCTCTGCAAAACCTTATTTTTTATTAATCTCTTCTAATAATCTTTTGTTTATAATTTGTTCGAAAAAAATTTCTATTGCATTCAGTAAGCAGAGTGGTCTGTAAGTTACACTTCCATTATCTTTTTTTGGTTTCTCTATGAGAATCAGTCTTGCCATTTTCGATTGTCTAGGTTACCTTCCATGAACTAGCATTCACGACTTTTTCGAGGATTTCAGGATATTCGGTTAATATGGCCTTAATTACTTTGGTTGGGATTCCATCAGGACCTACTACTTTTCTTGGTTTTATTCGTTTCCCAGCATCGTTTACTTCCTCTTTCGTACCAAGGGAATTTCTTCTTTGTTAACTCTGATCTCTGGCCATGCTTTTATTTTATGTGATGGAAATAATATTTTTGCAATATTCGTAGGTTCTTCTTCCCTGAATTGTGTAAACGTGTTATTACCTATCTTGCCCATGACTAATTTGTAACCTTTGCCCCATGGATCTACGTCCTTTTCCCCACATAATTGATCCCACGCTTCCTTTTTTGCTAACTTAATGCCATTTTTAGGGCACTACAGCTTTCCCTATATTGGTTATATAAGTGTATGCTTTCGTGTTCCTCAATGTTATTTTTCCTGTTAACCCTAGTCACCTCTCTTCGCGCTTCAGTGCTCTGTTTCCTTAAGCATGCGATCTCTTTATTCCACCAATATGCCGGCTTATATTTTCCTGGTCCTCATTTCCTTTTTAGCACTTGGTTACATGTTCTTTTTAAGATTTTGTGTAGTTGTGCTGCCTGATTTTGATATTGTGTGTGTCCAACTTCTTGTTCTATCTTTTCAAGCAATGATATTTTATTTTCTTCTTTGTACAACCAACCTTTTTCATGTGTATTTCTTAGTGGTACCGTCGGTAGAATTTGCTTGTGCAGTTCTATATGTATGTTTTTTTTATGGTAACTGAGATTTTCTTCGTCTTCCACGTACCATTTATTTACTTTCTTGCCTACTTCTTGAGAGCATATTCTAATATCAATGAATCAACATCCATCGTTTCTTTCAAAGGTTGGTATTTGCCCATCGTTTAATAAATAGTACCTACTCTCTTTCATGTATCCACTCCGCCAATGTGCTTCCTTTTTAATGCAATATGCCTTTGCATTAAAATAGCCCCCGATCAATATCCTTTTACTTCTTACTCCACGTTCTTCAATACTATCTCCTATTTCATGCAGGAATTCCTGGAATTCTTTGTTTTTAACTTTTGGGGAAATATAGCAGGAGTAGATAACCATCTCATCTATTTCCGCCCACACATATGTATTTCCACTTCCAGATTTCCGTATTCTCGGGCCATGTACAGGTATGTAAATAGGAGCATCTGTTTTTCTGTCCTTTAGCCACTTTGGATTCATTTCTACCATGCTCTTGTTTGGTTCCGCTACTAATGCTAGCATTGTGCAACATCCAGCACTTTTATGCATTAGAAGATCCATAGCTCGTCTGCTTCTGTCTACGTTGACTGCAGTAATTTCATAGTTGATTGTCATACTCTTCCCTTTTCTCCCTTTCCTGGACTTTAACCAGTCTCCTGTATTCTGGACATCCCCTTTTCTCCCTTTCCTGGACTTTAATCAGTCTCCTGTATTCTGGACATCGCATTGTTTCTGCTTTGTGCTCGCCTGAGTGACATAGGTAACATTTTGTGCTGTTTTGGCATTCTTTAATTCTGTGTCCTGATTCTCCGCAATTATGGCACGTCTTTTTCTCCTTCTGTATTCAGGCATTCTTTAGCATTATGACCCACTCTATAACATTTATAGCATCTCTTTAGGAGGCTTTTAGCCCTAACTCTCCATCTGTCCCAGCCTTCTCCTATTTTCTTCTTTGCCTTCTGTTAATGTCACAATCGCATACTTCACACCTTGTGCATTTGCTTTGTTTGCCATTTTTACTATTATAGTATTTTCAGTGACGTTTATTTCTTGCTTTATTAGGTTTTTAACATCCTCTTCTTGTACTGTCTCATCTATGTTTACTATCATCACTGTTTGTTCTCTTGTTTTAATTTGTACTTCAGCCATTTTTTGTAATTTGGTGATGAGCAGCTGTGGAAAAGTTCTTCTATTTTCCACGTTCTTTCTTTTTATTTTAATCTGCATACTTCCATCCTTGTTTTTAGTTTTCTGGTTTATGACGATACCTTCCGATTTTACATTTTGTTTGACATTTTTAATCATATCTGCATTGTTTTATCTCCATTAGGTTTTATAACTATTGTATCTTCTCTTTTCTTTTTACTTTTCGTCGCTAACTCTATTTCATTTTCTTCGGGGGTATTTTGCGTATATCTTCTTCTATTTACATATTTGCATTAATTTTTTCCTTCTAAAATACTCTAATACTTTCCTGGCGCTTATTTCGTCCATTTGCTTTGTAACTATGCTAGAAATATCATGTCTTCTATTTGCCTTGGTTATGTTTTGAATCCCTTCAAGGTTATCCATTAGATTGCATTGTTCTTCCTCCGTCCTTAGCAGTAATAATATAAGTGTACCTCTTATTTTCTTTAATGTTAAAATCATCAATCATTGTTTCATTTGACGTTATACTACATATCGTTTTTCCAGCACTTAGTTTACCTCCTTCAAGTGCCCTTTGAATTTGGGGGTTTACAAGCATAATCTTATTCATTATTTTCCCTTCCCACTCTTCTTGCTCATTTGTGATTATTATTAAATCTTCATCTTCCGTTTTGAGTACTTCGCCGTACTTAAGTTTGCTGTTAAAGCAGACTTCTTCCGGCCATTTTTATTAGCTATTTCTTGCAGTTCTTGTTTGCTTAGAGTCTTTTTCAATTCTTCTTCAATTTCGAGTATGTCTTTTTCTTTTGCTTGCTGATGTTTGGTCATTGTCTGAGTTCTGACTTCATTTGTTTCTTTTGAAGTGTATGTGCTTTCATTTTCAGTCAGCTCATTCATGATTTCATTTATATATTTTGTGGTACTAGGGATTCTTGTTAGGTGTCCATCTAGTTTTCCAATTGCACTTTTTATTTCTTTTTTTTTTTTTTGTGTTGGGAATGTCTATTATTGCTTTCCGTAGTTTTTCAGCCTCTTCTACCATTTTTATATTAGTACTTTATGCATAGTATGTTCTTTTTCCACCTTTTGCTGGAAAATCTTCTGTTCTTCTTTATTTTTAAGACTTTTTCAGGTGTCTCCGCTCTCTTTCTTTTATATTTTCTACTCTCCATTTCTTCTTTATTTTCTTCTAGGTTATTTTTCTTTCCCACGCTTATATCAGAAGGGGTGATAGGGGCTGTTTCCATACTAATACTACCAGTGGACCCTCTTCCCACTTGCGTTGGTGAACGACCGATCAGAGGCCGTTTCTTAAAAGGATCGGAAACCAATTCCATTTCTCCTTTCTCGTCCTCTGTATTCCTTTCTTCAGCTTTTGTTCCAGTAGTGTTTTCTTGCACCGCGGATGCTTGGCAGTCGCTTGATGCCGACCGGAATTGGAGATCCGACCTCCTGCTCCGTAAGAGTTTTCTGCGTAAATAACCTGTCTATAGTAATTAGAAGTGATAGTCCAGTTTCATAGCCGGTCGGTACCAAAAAAGCAATCCTGCATTGCCAGAGGCCTGTTTGCCGCCAGAGATCTTTTTTGGGCGTTGCCCGCCCCACACGTGGCCAAGGGTCAAATGCCGGACGTAGGGTTGGTCTTTGTGGGGCTAGCAGCAGTGGTGGTGGTGGTAGTAGTAGTAGTAGCAGCAGCAGCAGAGTAGTAGTAATATCGTAGTATTAGTAGTAGTTATAATAATATTAGGGCCAGTTGTACGAACTCGGAATAAATCTCTGTTAGACGTTATTCCATGGGTATGTGCTAAATTGTGTTGTACGACAACGCAATAGAGATTATCAAGGGAATAAACATGGAATAACTTATTCAATGATTCCTTGCGGGGATAAGCCGATATTCCGAGAATAGTGTGTAAGAAGAAAACTGGCAGCTTGGATACTTGGCACAATTTTGATTCATATTTGCCCGATATAAACGATTAATTTCTTTAAAAGATGTTTTTAAGGATATATTATACCTAAAGACAATATGTTGTAGAGTTAGTCCGATAAATGTACACGGCTAAAATGAGATTAAAATTGAGCAAGGATATCACACAGATAACTTGGTGGTTCTAAGATAAATATGACAAGAAGATAGTTAAAATAAAGTTTCATTTATTAAGCAGTAAAATCTACCTACAATATTGTCATCAAGATATCTCTATTTTTATGGAAACAATTAAATTTAATGCAACCCAAGATAAATATAAAATAGTGTAGTGCAGCACTTCACCAGCACAATGCATAGCGTTGTAAAGAGTGAGGGTAAGTTTTATTGACGAAATATAAAGGATAGGTTACTTCTAGGGCAATCTGCTTCAGAACGTAAGATAGCCACAAGTGTTAATGTTAGCGACATATTGTACTATATTAGGATTTTGGAGGCTATGAGCAAGTTTAAAAAAGATAACACTACAAGCTTTGTGATGTAGGGAGGAGATGCCCAGATTAAAAGACGCCTTCAGAGCTCGTAAATCTAAATATATTATTTTACAATAAATTCATAATTTTTCGTACTATATGCTGTAGGTTTAATACATTAGAGATAATTTTGAGTGAATAGAGAATACCTTCCGTAAAATATAATGTTCTCGGTTTTATTGATTTGGTTGACAATTTCTAGCTGCTGCATTAAATATTGCCATAAGCAAAGTGCGAACTGTAATGTGAACGGTTTAATGTACTATTCGACATAACTACTAATATTTCTGTTGGTTAATAATACCCGCTTAGCAAATTGCTTTTGTACTTATCTAGGTGCAACAATTCAATTATGTATATCCTAAGATGATAGTGGCACTGGCAACACTAAAATGTAATTTTCAAAATTCGCTTACTAAGTATTTTAATGAATAAAATGCACGTTAGCTGTTTTGAGTATAGAAACGGAAAGATGTCATATAGCAGCACAAGATACAACTTTGCACACATGGTAAGGTATCATTCCCACACTCCTGACCTATCACAATAAGTCACAGTATACATACATATGTGTTTATGTTTTGTTAAGTGTATAGCAATTCTACATCCGAACATCTTTGTAAACATTCATAATTATCTCATACTACCATAAGTGTAGTTAAAATAAGAAATAATTCATAGTTTAGGAACAGCTCATTGTGAAAGCAATGCAAATTTTCAGCAAAATAAAGCAGTAATTACGTATCAAGTTCACTATGATGACTCGCAATGTAGCCAACATTAGTTTTAAATCTACAAACAGTCGAATAGATATCTAAGGAATAAAATTACATGGTACAACCCGGCACCACATTTATACCGTGAATAGTGTATTCAAAGAATATTCCAGGATTTATTCTGAGTTCGTACAACCGGCCCTTAGTGGTAGTAGTATTAGTAGTTATAATAGTAGTAGAGTAGTAGTAGTAGTAGTAGTAGTAGTAGTAGTAGTAGTAGTAGTGATGGTAGTATTATTAGTAGTTATAGTAGTAGTTAAGTAGTAGTAGTAGTAATAATGGTAGTAGTATTAGTAGTTATAGTAGTAGTAGTAATGGTAGTAGTGTTAGTAGTTATAGTAGTAGCTAAGTAGTAGTAGCAGAAGTAGTAATGGTAGTAGTATTAGTAGTTATAATAGTAGTAATGGTAGTAGTATATAGTAGTTATAGTAGTAGTTAAGTAGTAGTAATGGTAGTAGTATTAGTAGTTACAATAGTAGTTAAGTAGTAATAGTAATGGTAGTAGTAATGGTGGTAGTAGTAGTAGTAGTAGTAGTAATGGTAGTATTATTAGTAGTTATAGTAGTAGTTAAGTAGTAGTAGTAATGGTAGTAGTAATGGTGGTAGTAGTAGTACTAGTAGTAATGGTAGTATATTAGTAGTTATAGTAGTAGTAGTAGTAATGGTAGTAGTATTAGTAGTTACAGTAGTAGTTAAGTAGTAGTAGTAGTAATGGTAGTAGTATTACTAGTTAAAGTAGTAGTTAAGTAGTAGTATTAGTAGTTACAGTAGTAGTTAAGTAGTAGTAGTAGTAGTAATGGTAGTATTAGTGGTAGTAGTAGTAGTAGTAGTAGTAGTAGTAGTAGTAATAGTAGTATATTAGTAGTTATAGTAGTAGTAATGGTAGTAGTATTAGTAGTTACAGTAGTAGTTAAGTACTAGTAGTAGTAATGGTAGTAGTAGTAGTGGTAGTAGTAGTAGTAGTAGTAGTAGTAGTAGTAGTAGTAGTAGTAGTAGTAGTAAGGGTAGTATATTAGTAGTTATAGTAGTAGTAATGGTAGTAGTATTAGTAGTTACAATAGTAGTTAAGTAGTAGTAATGGTAGTATATTAGTAGTTATAGTAGTAGTAATGGTAGTAGTATTAGTAGTTACAGTAAGAGTTAAGTACTAGTAGTAGTAGTAATGGTAGTAGTAGTAGTAGTAGTAGTAGTAGTAGTGGTGGTGGTAGTAGTAGTAGTAGTAATGGTAGTATATTAGTAGTTACAGTAGTAGTTAAGTAGTAGTAGTAGTAATGGTAGTAGTAGTGGTGGTGGTAGTAGTAGTAGTAGTTGTAGTAGTAGCAGTAGTAGTAGTAGTAGTAGTAGTAGTAGTAGTAGTAGTAGTAGTATTAGTAAAGTAATAGTATTGGGAGTACCACTATAAGCACTATAAATAGTAGTGTTAATAGCAGTATAATTAGTAGTAATAATTGTTGCAGTAGTAGTGGTAGTAAATTTTGAGTAGAAGAAGTAGTAATATTAGTAGTAATAGTAGTAGTACGAGTAGTTTCATCAGTAGTTGTAGCACTAGTAGAGTAGCAGTAGTAGAGTAGAATTAGTAGTAGTGGTAGTAGTAGTAGTGGTAGTAGTAGTAGTAGTGGTGGTAGCAGTAGTAGTAGTAGTAGTAGTAGTAGTAGTAGTATTAGTAGTAGTAGTAGTAGTAGTAGTAGTAGTAGTGGCAGCAGCAGCACCAGTAGCGTTACCTGAAGCAACAGCATTATTAGCAATAGTAGTAGTAGTAGCAGCAGCAATAGCAGCAGCAGTGGTAGCAATACCTAAAGCAGCATTATTAGCAGTAGCGATAACAGCAGCAGTAGCAGAATTATTAATCGCCGCAATAGCAGCAGTGGCAGCAGTAGCATTAGGAGCAGTAGTAGCAGTAGTAGCTGCAGCATTATAAGCCGCTATAGAGGTAGCAGCAGTAGCTGTAGCAACCGTAATAGCCGCTGTAGCAGCTGCAGTATTAGCAGCAGCGGCAGCAGCAGTAGCAGTACCAGGAACAGTAGCAGCAGCAGAGCAGTAGCAGCAGCAGTAATAGTACAGCAATAGAGCAGTAGCAGCAGTGGAGTAGCAGCAGCAGTAGCAGCAGAATTAACTGCAGCAGTAGTTGTGGCAGTAGAATTAGTAGGGGCAGCAGCAGTAACAGTAGCAGCATTATCATTAGCTTCAGCAGTAGCAGCAGCAGAAGCAGCTGCACCGCTAGGTGAAGCAGTAGTAGCCGTAGCAGTAGCAGTAGCAGCAGCAGTAACAGTAAAAAAAAATGTTACTGGTAGCGATGGTGGCGACGCCCTCACCTCATATTTTATGAGTATAATATGACAGAAAACGTTAGAAAATTGGATAGCATGTTCCTGGTGTGTTCTTTGTCAGTTTGTGGGTAGTCTATTCTATGAACGAAATGTATTTTATACTTACAAGATTGGTATTTCATAACGACACGTTGAATTAGCTAATGGGAAATCATCCGGGAATTGATCGCAAAGTCACAATGACTTTACTTCTAAAGGTGTTGTTAATGTATCATTTTTTGAAACTTCATAATGACGATATGTATTAAAATTTAGTCTTTTCATGAACTAGTGGAAAATTCAATCTTTATATGCAATATGCTATGCTATCATTAGGCGTGTAGTCTTGAATAACATAGAGGTAATGTAGTGCAGTCAAGTTGAATATCCCCTTGTCGGAGTGTGTTGTTTGTGTATGTTTGCGCGCGCACATATGTGTGCGTGAGTGCGCCTGTTTGCATGTGTGCTGTGTGAGCGTGTGTGTGTGTGTGTATGTACCTGTTTGTTGTTCAGCACAGTAGGCACAAGTGCATTGGTTTATATACTGTTCATCGATGATCTTGTATTTAAAATCCCGAAGATAATAATTAGTGCAAAATTCAACTTTACCGGAAAATGTTAATGGAGAAAACAGACACCTATTAAGGAAAAGGTTTAGATGGAATTAGGACATAAAATGTATGTGAAACAGGGTTTACTACGTTAACCATTCACGAACTGGCCAGGATTAAATTGTCCTATTGTTCAAAGTATATCTTTTGAAATTCTAAAGTATTTCTCATTGTCCCATATAAAATCCTATAAAATATTTTGATACTCCTAGTTGCATATGATGATGATGCATAGAAAAATGTTCAAGTTATAAAAATTATTCTTTTTAATGAAAGTATTGCTTTGCTAGCAGAAGAGAAAGGGAAGATAACTAAGACGTGAAGCGGCGGTGTGTTCTACACGAATTGATGACTGCCCAGCGGTGAGTAAAGTGGCCCGCTCCGCTTGTGGTCTATATCTGCCTGCAGCCAAGCAATCAGCGGTTTATTAATAGAGCTGTCAGCCACCACTAACAAGGGGGTGTGCAGATATCACGAACTCCTTTCAGTGGAGTACTCTACACGCTACGCTCTTTACCTGCCCAGCAAACGTTCACCATTATGAGAATGAAGAAACAGTGTTGTAAAACTTAGGCACCAATTACGGTAAATGCAGGCTCATTTGTGGTGAACATTAACCGCTACTTAATCGTTTAAAACCATTTGTTACTACCAGCGTTGGATACTAACTCAGCTGAATGATAGACTCTGGTTCCCAAAGTGCAAACCCGGCGGAAGGCGATGGATTTTTCGGGCATAAAAATCCTTAGCAGGGCTTCCTTCGGAAGGGTAATAGAGCCGTTGTTTTGCGGTACGTAAGAGATCGTCAAGCCTGGCGTGGAGACCTCTGAACAAAACTAAACGATCTTTTACGCCCAATATAGAATAAGACGCTGAGAACCACATCAGTTAAAGAGCGTCGATAAATAAAATTCAATTTCATTTAATTTTCGGACATTACGTATTATTGCCTCCAAGTGATTTCTGATAGAACGAAGATCGGTCAATTATTTTACTTCTTACATTTATGTCTGCCAATAGCTGGGCTAGCTCTGCTGATGTTGACTAACGTTGACTCCGTTAATACCAACAAAGAAACAAAATAGATTATGTGCAAAGTAGCAACGAGACGCACCGCGTATCTCGTTTTTGCTTCAATCAGCATTCCCAGAAAGCCAATAAGACGATACCCATAATTAGTAGAGCTAGTAGCCAGTGTAACTGCGGCAATTAGTACGTTAATAAAAGTATGCAAATACGGTAACTTTATACTTTATGTGTAAATTCAGAAATTGCATTCCTGTTTATCCCGATAACAAAAAAGAACCCAAACCGCTTTCATGACAGTTAAACAGTTAAAATATACACTATACAAATTCCAATGGAATATACTGTGTGTTCCCTGAGCGACCGGACCGCTCCGCGGTGGCCTTGAACTGGGTGAACAGTGGCGCGCCTGCCGCCAGAAAATAGCACTCTACTTCTGCCGTGTCAGTCGAGTTGGATCTGTGGTGAGGGAAAGAGGTCTGTGTGCGTGTTTGGAGTGACATTGTGTTGTCTCTTGGTGATAATTTGTCCAGTACTAATGGCTAAGTACACTTTAGAACAACGTATTTTTTCTGTATAACACGTATGTGAAATACTCTTCTGTAAGAAGGTGTCGTAGAGAATTTCAACTTCGTTATGCAGGTGCTCGAATTACTAGCAGGACAACTATTCTTGAACTTGTCAATAATGTCAAGCGTTCAGGAGCGTTTATGAACACGAAATATGTTTAAAAATGCAGTGTGCTATCTGAAGAGAAGCTTAATGAAGTAGGTGCCCAGTTAGAACACTCACCGCAAAAATCATTGAGACGTATAGGACAAGCGGTTAGCATTTCTAAGACGTCAGCGTTTAGGGCAATGAACCTTCTGAAACTTAAGCCGCACAAGGTAACTGTATTTCATGCTTTACAATCACAAGATTCTGTACCTAGGGTTAATTATTGCGATTGGTTTTTGCTGTCCGTTTATATTGGTGACATGGACCCACTTTTAACGTGCTTCACTGTTGAAGCGCAGTTTTATCTTCAAGGTCACATTTCTACCCAAAACAATAGATACTGGGCTACGGAAAATCCCCATATTATTCATGAAATTCCTCCCCACGCTGTAAAAGTGAGGGTTTGGTGTTCAGTAAGTGCGCGTATAATTATTGGTCACATATTTTTCAACAAAAGCGTTGATTCATTCGTTTATGTAAATTCCATTTTAAACACATTTTTTTCGCAACTAACAAATGATGAGCGATTGTGTGGGTGGTTTCAGCAGCACCCAGCTACAGCGCACACTGCAGCGAATTCTATGCATGAATTGCGAAGTGTGTATGGTCACAGAATAATCAGTCGAGGATTGTGGTTGTCTCGTTCTCCTGACCTATCTGAATGTGATTTTTGATTATGGGGAACGTTAAAGAATAATGGGTACGCATACAACCCGCACACGTTACAAGAATTAAAGGACAACATTACGAGAGATATACAGGCAATCGGTCAAAATGAACTTCTTTAAGTGATCCAGAAACTGTTTTTGGAGATATAGGGAATGTATTCTCGTTGAAGGTCATCAATTTCAGCATCTATTGTGATTTCGGGCAATCATAATAAATTAGTACGAGTAGTTAAGAGTTCCGTACATGTTACCTGCCGGTCCTTTAGACGTAATTCTGGCGCAGAGCGCGCCGGCCCTCACCCGTTCGGAGCAGCCGCAGGGAGGTTCGGTCACTCAGGAAACGCGTTGTATATATACCAGGTGGCCCACGCAAACCGTCCTCGTAGTTTGATGTTTCCACATACGTTAGTGCAAGAAGGGTTGCTTTGTCACTGCTGTATTAGGGGACCTGCAAGTACCACCGAACCTTCACCGAACAGTGCTGCTAGCTGCGTGCGTTTTCCTTCTGGTTTCGGTCTGATAAGGACAGATGGCTATCTGTTTGTAGTTCGAATCAGATTTCTCAGTCAAACACGTAACAACTGCAATGTACTCCAAAGAAGACTACACAGATATGGTAATGGTCTATGGGGAGACGCACAGCAATGCAGCTGATGCACGAAGTCTGCATTCTCAGCGTTTTCCAACGAGACGTCTACCTTCTGCGCATGTATTTAGACCTACAGAGATGCGTTTAAGATTAAGAGATTTTTCGAGGCACATGTCGTGGAAAGACCAACCTACGACGTATCTTGTGTTTCCCAAAACTTTATGGAATGTTTTCCAGCAAACCCCACGGAAGGAAACATAGCTTAAATTAAAATATGCGTACCTACAATGTAATATAGCAATAATGTTATCTTGTTATTTCATTTTAGTTTGCATTATTATTATTATTATTATTATTATTATTATTATTATTATTATTATTATTATTATTATTAAAGTCATTTGTTTGCAACCATAAATACCTATTTCTGATCGTAATTAAGACAAAGAACAGCTGTATCAAACCTGGGGGTATCGAGGTCTTCGATACAAAGGATTCTGATGGAACGAAAATAACATCCCTTTAAAGTGCACCCACAGCAGCAGCTATATGGGAAACATTTACAAAATCACGTGTCATTTTGCAGAGTTCTCTTAAACAAAGTAGGCGTAAGTTCGGATTTCATTAGGCAGATTTTATGGGGAGCTGAATGCTGGGCTCCTGAAATTCCTCAATGGCTACGACCGCATCACATGCAAGCGCACTGGGAAGTTAGCGAATGGTGCGGCATTCTATGTGACCCACATCATTGGACCAGTTTATTTGGCTCCTAGACTATCTGGTCAACTGTATTTTCAATTCCTAAAGAAAGAGCTGAATCTAGATCATCTTCTAGAGAACATCCCACTTAAGTTGGCTGCGAGGACTGGTTTCAGCATGATTGTGCACACCCCGTTGTTGTAGAGGCGTTAGAGAAAATCTCAAAAATGTTTACATCGAACGTTGGATAGATCGTGGTGGTTGAAGTCAATGACCTGTGAGATCGCCTGATTAAACCCTCTTGGGTTTTTTCTTATGGGGATATATCAAACCCAGGGTTCACAAAACGGAACCGGAAAATCCAGATGTGTTGACGGAAAGAATACGTAATGCTTGCCCTTCAGTACCTGCAGAAATGTTATGAGGTCTCCATGCTAATACTGAGAGGCACTTACATCAATGTGTCCAATAAGTTGGACATGCATTTGAACAGTTGTAGTATGTATAAGGCAATAATAAAGATATGTCAGTCTATAACGGAAGTTTAAATGAACATAAATTAATTATATTCATATTTGTTTATTGCTATCAAGGATATAATAGCATTTATTTAATATTGCTAATTGTGAATCACAAATTTTTGCATTTTGCGTTGTTGTTAATTAGCTGTCAGATATTGATGACTTGAATCAGATTAAAAATATACTTTGGCCCATGCGCACATTGGTTTGCTCAGGGACAATCAGTGTTCTACCCAGAAATCTTTCTTGAGACCAGGAATCGAAACCGGCACCCCACCACAATGAGCAAGAGCTCTAGCGACGAGCTGTGGGGCAAGTTATAGCAGTTGATTGTTAGTTTTGAAGCTCTGGTCTTACGTTTAGCAAGGTTTTATCTGTGTTGGTATAATGCCCTCTTAGGCAAACCCTTTGGCGTCCGCATTATCCAGGAGTAACTAACTTCAGCGAAGGACGGCTTGCGAGGGCCATCTGGTATACATAGGCATTGTTTATTTGCGAAGAGTAATATGTAACTAGACACTGAATAAAGTATTTAAATGAGCGAGATGGCTCGCATTAGTGTTAAATTCTCGTTGAACAAGGCATCCTGACCTGCAGCTTTCACGTGAACTTCCCTGGTTAATTGTTCCCCATTTCCTATCCATTTCGTTCCTATTTTTCATGTTCAAAGTAACAGGCGAGTGAACGGGGCCAAGAGTAAACGCCTCGGAGCGCAGGAATTTGCAGTGATCCTGTGGCTGCCCTAGCTTTTGCTGTGTGACGAACCCTCATAAAAAACCGTGCATGCAGAGTAAAGCTAACGCTGGAATTGGGAATCGAAACCGGGTGCCCCGTGCCAGAGGTAGGAGTTCTACCACTGCACTAAGGAGACGAATACTTTAATTTACAGTAATTGTGTACTTTATAGTAATGCTGCTTGGGCAGCAAAAGACAGGCGTCAGAGCTATCCCCAAGCGCACAGCAGTGTCGGTAGGGTCGGTGTCGGCGAGCAGGCATTTCCATTGCAAGGGCAGCCCTGAAGTCAAGACTGCGTTGAACTCCGCCAGGTCCTGGCATTCTATCCTCATGAGCGAAGTTGGGCCGCGATTGCAGAAGATGCGAGCGCTCTCATGAATGAAGGCTACCATTGATGTGCACTGGTGAAGACATGTTGGGTAAACAGACCCCCGAGAGCCCCCTCCCCCTGTACCAGGACACACTACCGGGACGGAGGACTGAAGCTTGGCTTTTACTGTCATTGCTGCTGCAGTCGCTGCGAAGCTGCGGCCAAAGCGTGGGTTGCCTTGGGCGGCTGTAATGGTCATTTTGTCTCCTCGGTGGGTGCTGGGGGTGTGACGGTAGTTGCTGCAGAAGCAGTGTTGATGAATCTGTGTTCCTTCTTCTACGTCATATCGGGCTCCCGTTTTTTGCCATGTTTCAAGAGAAAGAAGCATTCTTTTAGCGCTTTCACCCCAGCAAGCGGAGAATGCGAAACTCTTCCAACGGTATAGGCTTATCCGCCAGAAAATTCCACCGGAGCAGGAAAGGGAAGCACAGGAATTGCTGCGGTACCGATGTTACAGCCGCGCACTTGAGGTGATGATGTCAACTAGCCTGCATGCGAACACCAGAGGGTGAAGGATAAGAGCTAGAAAACAGGCATGACTAAAGACCAGCTTGTCTCCTAGCAAGTTCTAGAATTATAGAGAAACATTTAGCTACATATTTTGTATGGTAGCGATGGATAAAAGGATATTCAGTGAAAGCTGTGAGAACCTCCCTGGGGTAATTATAGTTGTTCAAGATTGAAATTGTGTGGATTATTAATGGCGATCACATCTTCTGTTGTTGGACTGGATTGGCAGTGGAAGCACGCGTACTTCCATGAAGTTACATAGGATTTAGCTTTCCTGAAGTTGCTGGAATTGATGGCTGTTACTAGTCTCAGGTTTTTTTGCAGCTCTCAAAGCTCACAAATCGAGAGCTCTAGGACACCCATACGCCTGGGTCAGTCTCCGCTGCTGTCTGGGTAATCCAGATCCACAAACTGGCACACAATGAGAGCAAGCTTAAGCAGGACTATGCAAGCACCTCGCAATCGTCGTTTGTCCGTGAGCTCTCGAGTGTGCACTGCTTTTCAGATTTTTTTGGGTGGTAGCTCAGAAACGTCTAAAGTAGTTGAGCTCTTTTAAATCCACCACTACAAGACGCTCCTTCATTCCCGAAGTGGAAAACAAGATCTTGGCTATAAATTAATGAGGAAATTGTAGATTAATGATCAGCGAGCACATTACGGATCTAAAAATGTAAACACCTATTTGAGCAGTAAAAAATAAACATTCCTTTTACTCAGATACCATTTCTGTGAACGGCAAAATTACAGACATTCCCATTAAAATAGTAGCAATAAGTACAAACTGGAAATAACAGAATGGCAGCAATTTTAATCAAGAAACCAATTTGTATACAGTTAATACAACTCAGGTAAATGCTCTCACCAAATCGGCCTGGGTGTGGAATTTGTGGTGGACAAAATGGCACAGGGGCGGATTTTCTCCGGGTTCATCGGTTTTCCCCGCCAACTCATTCCACCAGTGCACCATATTTATTCCATATATAATCAGTTTCATCGCCGGCAGTGCTATAGTAGTAAAAGCGGACATTAAACACTATAACAAAAAGTGAGTTATTCATATTCAAACGATATTGAAATCACCCATGAAGCTGGGAGATTTATTCTTACCTACCATTACTTCCAATGCTGTCATAATATCGAACCATATGTAAATGAAAATAGTAAACGTAAATTGAATTTTTACAGATGCCGAAATATTACATACTGGACCCAGTGCACAATCAGGTTCATGGTATAATACGCCTAAAGGGAAAGGGAAGAGGAACTAGAAGAAGCAATCTGGAAATTAAATGTGATTATAAAAAACGATTCCTACAACCGACCAACTTATGCATAATCATCAAGGAGTACTTTCTAATATGAACTTACGAGGGCGGTTCAATGACTAGCCATGTTGTGAATGAAGATGCTATTTTTAAAACATAAATTACTATCTTTCAACATAACTGGATGTGGGAGCAGTATATATCCCTAATAGGGAACCTATTAGACATATACACTGCTCCCAAAATTCTCGTCATTCTTTAACTCTTCAAAAATGGAATTTTCAAAATCTGCAAAATATACCTCTGTCTCGACGATGGTACCCTCATTTGATCTAAATATTGTTCCCTCGAGACTTTCATGTTTGGGAACAAGAAGAAATCGCAGTTTGGCGGCAACAGCTCCGGATGAGTGTACTGACGCATTGTAGCATGGATACATTACCATCTTCTTCGCCAACAGGGGCATATATCCTTTAACTTCTTGTCCAATTGGGTCAACAACTCAATGTAGTATTATCCAGTAATGGTTTTTACTTATTCTAAGAAGTCAGAGAATATGACTAATGACTATGAGTAATTACCTTTGGGTCACTTGTATGGTAGTTCAAAGTTAGTCAAAAATAGCCAGCTAACAAACTTGGTAATGTTCAAATATTATCATGTCTGTGCATTACTGGACGTATGGACACTATCCTATCAACCGCAAAGGAAATTCTCCTCAACCTTCCACGTGTGTATGTGTGTGTGTGTGTGTGTGTGAGAGATAATAAGATACATAAATTATTTTTGACAAATATCATATTGGAATGGAGTCAGAATAAGATTTTGTCCAAACGGTAATTGGCTGGTATACAGTCGGCTCTATATCAGACAAGTCAGGTGCTGAATACATGGGGAAGCACCAAAGTCGGACATTTATTTTGTTCTCGGTCGCAATACCGTATGCCAAGCCGAAGTATTTGCAATTGAAACCTGTGCCAAAGAGAACCTAACGTGGCAGGCAACATCTGAATTTTCTCTGACATTTAGGCAGCCTTAAAAGCAATTGCAAGTCAGATAAGCTCAAAGATACACTGGAACTGCCTATCAAACTTTATAAAACTGGTGAAAAACAACAAGAACAGTATTGGGGGGGTGTATCAGGACACAAGGAAAATTTAGGCAATGAAAAGGATATGCCTTGGTAAGAAAGGGACCTGCTCAATCATTCACTGGTCCTGTGCTAATGCGACAACGCCGATTCAACATAATTTTCTGGTTACGAAGCCTAAGATGTCACTGAAATGCCTTATGTAAATCATAATCGGAAGATGTAAAACAGAAGGTTCCGTTTATGACTGTCGCAACTTTAGAAGTGTGTGCAAAACTGTAGAATATATGAAAGCTTGAAAGAATATAGACCTTGAGTGAATTCTAAGAAACATGCAAAATCGCCTAATTTAGTATACTACATATTTCCACTATTCCTGATAATTAAAGGAATCAGCTGACGGACCATAGAAAAGAATGGGGCTACTGAATAGGGTTCAGAAATGCTGCACACGAAAACACAGAGGAGCTGCAGGGGAACATACACAAGGCAACAACGTTCAAATGTACGAGCAGGAAACACGGTGGATCTGTGAAAAGACTTACTTGCTGTAGAGTGCATGTACCTGCATCACTGCAAGGCGAAAATGCCTCTCCACGAAGAACAGACTAGTGTAGGTTAGAGTGCAGTTGACTCGCGCTCCCATAAGGGAGTTGAGATAACATTTCTGCACAGCAATGCGCTTGAAGCTAAGATAGGTGAAACAATATCGGCCCTTTAACTTAGAAGTAATTGAACATGTCGTGGAATAATGAGGCATTGGAGCCTAGAGTGACAAGTGTAGATTTTTCATGCAAGGATCGGTGTATTCAGCAGGTATTGTGCCACAAGGAATCCTCATAGATCGTGTGCGATATTAAGCATTCACGGGCAAAGTGCGGAAGCTCTTGATAAAGATTTCCCGTGCCAAAGCTCACAGACTGGTATAATATAAAACAGAAATAAAGGATCACATTAGAAATAACCTGGAGGAAAGTAACCGGAGTAATGTAGTGTTCCAAAGAAGGAAACGAAGAAATTATATTTCGATAGTGAAAACAATATGGGTTAAAAGGATAGGGAGGCATCGGAAAGAAGGTGAAAAAGGGAAAATAAAATAAATGAATACGTTTCCTGCAAATGAACTCAATATTAAATAAAAAAATTACTTCACTTATTACATAGAATACAAAAGCCAAAATGTGCCTGCTTTAAAAGGCTTACATTGTAATCTCCGATTTAATTTCCTGCTAAAAATTCCAAATCGAATTATAATTGCTATCTCGGAAAAACACACAGTAGGCGTAAGCTAACTGCTACATACATTTTCTCATCCTACGGATTGGTATCTAGGCAACTCTGAATTTTACAGGCGATCCAAAATGCAGATGCTGACATCGCATTCACCAACCCTAATCATGGTAGTGCTTATTGTTGACGTGGTCAAGTAGCGCAACTGTTAACATGCTCAAAAATCAAGATGAAGGTCATAAGTTCAAATAAGGCCTGCGAATAAAAGAGTATTTTATTCATTTCTGTTCATGTTTCGAGAAATTTCTAGCTAATCATGATTTTCTTCCGAATTCGCTAGAAAGTAGATTCACCTATAAAAGTTCCAGCCGTTCGTGCTCACTTTGGAAAAATGTTTTCGAATGAAGAGTATCTGGACATGCTTTTAGTACACGGGGAAGCGCAGCTTAATGCAACTATACCAAACGAGGTTCCCGGCAGAAAAGAACTTACTAGATCACACGTTTTTGCAAGTTGTGAACCGCCTTCTGGAATCAGGAACAGTGCACAAGACACCATATCCACGAAGAGATCACTTGATCGGTGACCAAACAACGACGAATCGTATGACCGACTATGTCATTCAACATACGCATTGTAGTACGAATACATTCATATGCATTTCAATATTAGCCAATCTTCCGCCTGGCATCATGCGAAGTTTCACCCTGATCATCTTCAACCCCAACAGGAGCTACTTCAGCCAAACCATGGATGGAAAATGGCGTTCGCCAAGTGGATTGCACCAAAAACTAAACAGAATTCACATTTTTGGTGACTGTGATATTTAGAGACAAAGCAGAGTTCCACAACACAGGCCATGTAACTCGCCAAACGTGCATTACTGGAGCACTGTAAACCCATATTGAATGCGAGAGGAGGACTTACAAGTCCGATGGGGTTTCATCGTTTGGGTTTATATATTCAGTGATTATCTAAGAGGCCCTATTTTTATGATGACCAACTCACTGGGAATCACTAAATCCACTTTCTAAAACAGCTGCTTACTCTCCTGAATGAAGTGCCGTTGCAGAACCGACTAACCAAACAGACCGTAATGACCCGTTATGTAATGGCTTATCTCGACAACACCTGAGCGATGGATCGAACGTCATATTAGGGTGGCCAACACCCTAACCAGATCCAACCGCATTGCATTTCTCCTTATGGGGCTATCTTAAATATATCGTGTAAAGGAGCGGCCAATGACCCTTCAACAGCTCAACGAAAACATCAACTTAGCTTTACGTGACATTACACCGAAAATGTTACTCCGGGTTAGGCTGGCGATGATGGTTAAGCTGAGATGTTGCATCTGCCGGCATGGAGGCCAATTCCAACACCCATTACAACCACATGGTGGAAACGAGTAAACAGTAAAGGTTTATGTGTGTGATGGTCCACCCTGATGTCATAGTCACCGTTAAATAGCCTACTTTGGGAACCAGAGAGATAAACAACGGTCATTATAGGGCTTGCAAATAGTTTCTTTATATGTACTGCATTTTGTAAATTCTCAGAGTGTTTTTTGTTTTTTTGTTTTTTTTTTGTTTTTTGTTTTGTTTTGTATGAAGGAATAGCTTTAAACAGTAAAATTTTGTTTAATGATGCTTTATGTTTGTAAGCTGTAATTACAATGTTATATGCATTTATTCATGATGTTCATTATAAAGCATATTCTAGCAAACAACAATTAGTGTTTTAGTGAAATTCACATAATTAAACTAATTACGTTAAACGCACTTGTATGCCACACTTTCCACTGAAGACCAGCGCACAAACTGTTGCGTTACGAGAACAAGCCACTTCACGAACAGCAGTGCAAAGGAGTCATGTCGGCCGAAATTGATACGACGCGATGCAGTGGCAGTGTTTACGGCATAGTCAGTAAAACGCCGGGACTGCATATCTTCTCAATCCGCAGACTCTCCCGGTATCACCAGACACCACCGCTTTATCCAATAGCAATGCACCTCTCCCGGTCGTCTCCTTAGCGCGGTGGTAGCACAGCTGTTTACCAAGTGGGATGCCTGAGTTCGATTCCCGGTACCGGTGTGGGAATTTTCCCCCTCTAGGAGACCTCAGCCTCGTGAGATCCCTGGGGGTCCAATTGAGGAACTACTTGATGGAGCAGTAGCAGCTTTAGGTCATGAGGGCCGCCGGGAGGGGGGTTCGAGGCGCTGACCACGTCTCGCCCTCCAATACTGCAGCACATCCATGATGACTGTCATGGACCGAGATGGGGGACGCAGCGGCCGGGCGATAGGCCAAGGTTCCTTGTGAGCTGTCGTGTCATGGAGTTATTATGTTTAACGCGTCTCTCCCACAACACTAATTAACACCCGCGCAAGCTAGACTTCCAAAACGGTTATGTATGGCTACTGCACAGCCTTCGCTAAACACTTCCCGCTCAACACAGACATACTTGATTAATCAAACAATTCACGGTAGCCTGAATGGCGATGTATGGCTTTCGGAATAAAAATTTAACTCGCCTACAATAGGCACAACTTTAACATAATAAACGCAGAACATATCACCGCGAGCATTTACAGCTGCATTTACTAATTGAGCCATTGTCCTAGTTGAATTTCTTCCCTCCAAAGGGATGTACATACAAGTAAGCATAGGTGGTACTTTAATTAGTTGCCTGGATATAATTCTTGAACAGGAAAGTTATTATAAGGTAAAAAATTAGAGTTAACTGCTTGAAACTGAAGTAAACAGTCACATTGTATAGTACAGTACTTTTCAAAACATTATGGCTCTGCCCCACTCTTCTCCCAAAGGCGGCTTAACTTTAAAGTTTGAAATTATGGTGTGTGTGGCTCGAAACCGACCCTCGCTGCTGCCAAGTCTTCCGTTTACCCCTCCCTTAACGAAGGCGCGATTCCCAACATGCAAGCAGTGTCTCCAGGAAACAGATTTTACTATGTAGCCCATGCAATTACTCCTGCAGAAGCAATTACTTTGTACATGGTTAACTGTACATTATGCAACACCCGTGTTACAAATCGTAACAATAAAAATCAAGACCAACTGACCGGGCAGAAATACCTTAATCGCTTTAGATGCAACATGCTTTTCACATTACTCCGTTAGGAGTGACTGCTTTATGTAAGATTAACAAACCAGTGGGCAGCACCGGAGCTGCAAATAGTAGCATTAAAAATTAAGGTCTAAATTCCATGAGCTGAAGTAACATGATAGTTTTAAATGCATTATACAATATGCTAGTTTTCACAATTCTCCACCAGATACAAGTAATTTATACATGATCAACTAAGCAGCAAGCAGCACCTGAACTGTAAATAATACCACTGACAGTTTAAGTTTAACCACCCTGAGAAGAAGTAACAATCAGTTTAAGTGTAACATGGAATGTACGCCCTAACAATAATCCACCAGAAGCAACTGCTTTATACCACGTGTATTTCACGTGTGTAGATAACACTTCTTGCAAAGAAAGAGTTGTAGAATTTAAACGGACAATTGGAAGCAAACACCGATCAGAGGCTCGCAGTTTGGGTAGTTTTCGTTACGATGTTCTCACGTTTTCATTTATTCTATTAAGTGTGAGCTGTGTAACAATATTAATGGAAATAATGCTGTGAAACACTTGGTGCCGTCATATTAGCATACTTTATGTTACGATTCTTTCATGTTTGGTTCATTTGGCTAAGTGCAATACTATTAATGATATCAATGCAGCAAAATCCTACGTGCTCTCGTGTTGGCGTATTTTTTTTTTTTTTTCGTTACAATTGTTTGTTTCTATTTTTTCCGCCAAGCGCATACTCCGTAGTAATAATAATAATGATAATAATACAATAAAACACTACATGTACTCGAGTTTGTATGCTTTTTGTTATAATGTTTTCACCTTTTGATTTATTCTGCTGAGCTTATATAATTTAATGATATTAATGTAAGAATATAGTCAAACACTACGTACTCTCGTGTGTTGATGTGTTTCCCATTATACTAATACAATACTATAATTCTACTACCACTAATAGCAATAATAATAATAATAATAATAATAATAATAATAATAATAATAATAATAATAATAATAATAATAATAATACAGCGAATACTACGTTCACTCAGTGTCTTAATGTCAGTGAATTTAGTCACTTTTATTAAATAAGAACAGTGTATGCACAAGCTGTTGGAGATACCCTTAGGTGAATTTATTCTGTAAAAACAAAGACTCTCTCATAACAGAAGTGGAGAACAGTTAACACTGCTTTTTTTTTTTTTTTTTTTTCTATTTACATTGTTCTTTTATATCATCACGGACTCTAGTACAACTCTGGAAACTGCCTTTCCATGAGCGCGATTCCCTCACCGTTTTGGTTAATATGTAACAACTGCGCAGAAGGTCGCTCGCGGTATTTGCTAATTCGCCAATTACCGGTGGTTTCTTCCAATTACCCCGTTGAATTCACCAACTCTTTTATGGTACAAAGGGTTCTATGCACACTTGAAATACGGTGGTGTTTGGCCAATTCGTATAACTATATAGTCGGCAGCACCTGAATTTTAAGTAGTAGCGTTGAATATAAAATGTGAACTGCCCCGAGCTGCGCGCATCTATTATAGATTTAATCATCTGAAGGCGAATTATGGTACTTAACTCACCCACCGGCTGCCCTCAAAAGTTGTCTCAAAAAGTTGGAAGTATTCGCACCATACTTCGCAAAGCGAACATATTCATCATACGGGAAGGCTAAATAAGCTACAACCACCCCCATAGATTAAAAAAAAAAAAGAGAGAGAGAGAGAGAGAGAAAAAACTGAAAGCCTTAGCATAGAAAATTCGTCCGGGCAAACTCAAATAAAAACGCCGCCATTACTGAACAGACTACACCAGCTCCGAACACAGAAGACACGCTTAAATATATACAAAGATGCTCAGAAGGCAAACACCTCGAGCTGCACTCATTTCAAGTGGGAACCCTTACTCAACAGGATGCTGCAGTAGGAAACATCTGCTCGCAATACCTACTCGAGCTCCACTCCCCGAGCTTTCAACCAGGTAGCCAACCCGGGAGGCAAAATAAGACTGGGGCTGCCAAATGAAACAATCATACCAACCCACCCAGAAGCAGGTTTGCCAACATTCACCCTGGACTAACAAAACATAAACCATTGAGACACTATTTAGTATAAAGTAAAGGAATCATCAGCCATTGTAATTCAGCTGGTTAAAACAAAAAAGCTCAACACTGTGTTAGAAAAAACATTGTAAACACCAAACATACGAAATGAAGTTAAAAATCTGGTGCTGTGGAGAGTAGTTAAACCACTAGCATCTCACCAAGCCAATCCAGAGGAATGCATGCGGGATTTGTGGAGACAAAGCGGCGTCTAGGTGGGTTTTCTCCTGCTTCTTCGGCTTCCACTGCCATTCATTCCATCACCTATTCCATAATCAAATATCCTTTCATCCATTGCAGGCATTCCATTATTCTCTTTCTCACCCCCATTCCACAGGAATCAGGCTGATCACCACTCCTGGCTCCTGTCTATATGATGCAGAATATCTCTGCTCCTCAAAGGGTATTTGACATCAGGCGTTATAAGTTCTGGGTGGTATTAGCCCTACATACGAGGAGTATATACAGAAGATGTTAAAAATCACCATTTGGTTAAAATAATGCCTACGGGTGTCATTTAAAATATATTTGCAGTGTAAAACATGTAAGAAACTCCAAACAAAACGTATCGTAAACATTGTTATGAAATACATGCCTATACCGGAGTAGCAGCAATGTAAAAATGAAATAAAAACTTTCAAAAGAGTTTGGAGCTGGTGTGCAATAAAAAGTTCAGTTGCTAATAACTCAATTATTATTCATAGGAAACAAAACAGAAACGAATACAATTTTAATAGTAAAATACATTTAAAAACATTCATTTGAAAACATAAACTGCAAACGTTTAGAGCGATATAAGCTATGAGCAGTACAACTAGAAGAAACATTATTTTTCTTGAAACGCCATGTCATGGAGAGGGCTCGAAACCTGGTAACATTTAGAAATGGAGCGTATATCGTTGATAATAATGTAAAAATAACATTGTCAAAACAATGCGATCTCCACCTTACACATAACCTCACTATATACCCAACGTAGAGTCGCTAAATCACCTCACCGCTATAGACATGCGTGATCAATAACAAAACATTATCCAATAAAAATATATTGAAGTAATATGGTTATTACGCAGACTTTAGTAAGTGTTACATAACTAACCCTAAAACTATTTCAAGAGGGAGGGAGGGATAAAATGCCGCTTGTATTGGGGTTTGTATATATATATACCAACCCCAATAAGGCTGAGTAAGGCAAGTCAGTGTCGCAGAACCACATTTAGGAATTTCATCGTTAGCAGAAAACAACAAACGTATCGAAACGGTGTAAGTTAGAAGATAGGAGCATCATAGAATATGAAATGACCGTGTTACAGAGAGAGATAAAGTCTCAAGAACCGAAAATTAGATACACCTCATCAGAAAATTGAAATAAAATAAGGGCAAAGGTGACAATGTTCAATCCTAAATATATTAGGCCAAAATTAAAGTAAGCAATATTTACTAAGCAGAAATAGGAGTGAAACGTGTTACAAACCAAATATTTCAATCACAAATACAAGGAATTACTTAGTGATAAAAATTATTATACCATAATACCAACGCGATTTCCATTTTGTTTTCTTTTTTTAATTAAAATAAGGGTATAAAGCCGTGATAAAGCATGAAATATGCTGATAACCAATGTTTGCATATCTAATAAATAATAATTGCAGTGCAGGACATTTATAAGCTCTCTAGTGCAAAAGTATGGCTAAATTTTCTTAAAAAATGTTTATTGCAAAACAAAAAATTAAAGTAAGCAGTCCAGCTGGTAGAAAGTTAAGGCATAACTTGGCTTTAATGAATTAATGTAATAAGATTTCGAAATCATAGTTAAAAATTCAAATAAGTAATCGCAGTTGCCTTGTGTTCATAAAATGTATTCACAAATAATGAGAGCACTCAAAATAATAATGTAACATTTACTAAGGTGTAAAGTAATGAAAAATACTGCGATTAAATATCTGTGAAAGATTTTGACATAATTTGGCCAGTTACTATTATTTTTTGTGGTGTGATTTAATTAGAAAAGAAAACCTAAGGCACATAGTAATTTTAAATAAATAGTCACAACATGAAACTGGATTAAATTATATATAATGCAAACCATTAAATAAAAGGTAGGCTCTATGATAAAATGTCAGGAAGTTTTGCAAGAATACATCGCGACTAAACACAACCATAGCTGATTCCAAAGCGCCGATACCTCAGGAAAATTCTTGATTGGAAATAATTGTACTAAGTACTTAATGCAAATAATATTACTACCTCAACGTGGAATACAAAATAATATAACTGTAACACGAGGATAATTTATATATCTTGTAGGTCTGTAGCTTTCACTAGAGGCCAAGAATACCACCCTTAAGAAACAATGATATATAATAACAACACGTCTGATCCTAACATATGGAATAATTGTTTACAAAATCAAGTATATCAAAATCACGCGGTACTAAAAGCGTTATTGAAATAAATAGAAATTATCCACAAGATAAACAGCCAAGTAAAATACTACGGAAAAAAAGAAAGTAGGATAATCACGTAGGGATGTGGGAATACCCAAGGTTGACTGCACTTACAATCAATGTTGAATTTATAATCAAAACGTTCCATCTGTTTAACATGTAACCGCATACACATAAGTTTAGAAATTCCAGCAAAATGCGTGAGGATGGAACAGGAGGGAGTGGAATACCGATATATGTGTGTGTGTGTGTGTGTGTGTGTGTGTGTGTGTATTAAAAAGAAAACTTACAAAAAAGATATATCCAAAAATTCCAAATATCAAGTCATTAATCACTCCTATGTGTATATATCATTAATTTTGGCAAGGTCCATCCTTTACTATTGTATAATTTGGTGAATCCAGCAGTACACTTAACATATAATTTATTTTGTGCAAATTGACTTTTACCGACTTTAGTATTCGAATACCTATATCATGAAATTACTTTCAAAATAAGCTCTTACAGTTCAGGGAATTATTTTAAAATAATCAAACAGAAACTGTTCAAAAATGAATGCAATTGATGGTCCATAAAAGAGAGAAACATAAAATATACTCCATATATTACGCTATAATAAAAACAAAAAGAGTTCTTGCAAATTTGAAATACTTAATCTTTTATGCTACTCCAGCAACTTTGAAATGGATGTGCAAAATGGAACATAATTCAAAGAAACCACATTTAAAGATCCAGCTCTTGACGTAAAATACTATAAAACTTACTGGATACTTATAAAACAGGTTCGTAATGTGGACCAAATTGTTGCGTGACCCAACTTCTTCTTGCCACGCTTGTGATGGAATAAAACAGATAGGTCACCTTTGAAGAAAAGTTTGTTAGAAAGGTCGGCACTTGCACCATTTGTCATGTTAATGAGGAAATGAGAGTGCTGGGGGTAGAAACCATGTAAAGGATGCAGAAATCCTGTCTCCACTAATTACCATGTTCTATGTTGTGGCTAGAAAGGTATGATCAAAGGATTATACGGTAGCGCTGAAAGCCAAATGTCCTGCCATGTCTTTATTGGATAGAATGAAATAGAAATATTGTGATCACATTAACCTAACGTATTGCTTGGTTCGACTTTCATTTAGACAAGAAAGTCTTCTCTTGTACGTTCAAGTGATTGCTTGTATGATTGGTGGTCTCAAATTCTAACTAGAATTATGTAGCTGCGCAGTCAACAATCATGAAATTCACGATTCAAGATCCAAACTGAGATTCGGTATTTGTAGACACATTATGTACTGTATTAATTGCTGGTGAAAATATAAATAATTGGGAACTATTCATCTTGTATACCAAAGAACGCTAAAAATAGCTCAGAACTCCAGCCTCAATTACGCTTCAGCTGTCCAACATTTAGTTTGAGTCTCGATGACTGGCATGCAAAATCGGCTAAGTAGTATTTAGGAGCCAATGGATGGTATTAAAGGATTAAGTATTGCATTACAATATGAGTAGTAGATGCATAGGCATACACATACATACATACATACATGCATGCATACATACATACATACATACATACATACATACATACATACATACATACATACATACATACATACATACATACATACATACATACATACCCACACATACATACACACATACATACATACATACATACAAACACAAACATAAACACGCACACAAACATAGTCATTCGTTAGGTTAAATGTTTAATATTATGTTCTGAACGACTTATCGTTTCGAAGTGCATATTAGGTTCCCTCGTACACATTTTACGTGCTAGCAGCCTAAGATTTTGAGCCTAATTTCAAACACCTTTTTGGTTAGAACTGGAACAGTTTAACTAACAAGGAGACATTGCCACACTGATGCGTCAGATTCAGCTGGAAGTTTCGTAGTTAAAATAGATCGCAATTAGATATACCCTTATCGGCTTCCTATCTCATATGGTCTTATCCACCTGCGGTGCCATGGTGGTAAAAACGGGCGTTAAACACTATAAAAATAGGGTTCCTATCCGGCGATAAAGCATTTGTAAAGTTTTAAGTTGAAACGGCTGACTCTAAGTCTGTCTTCCGCCCAACGATCAACTGCCTAATTTTATATCAGATGCTGAAAATGAAAATTTTGCTGCGATTACACTTTTTGTTTCCCAGTGCTGCGTGCCTCCTCCAAGTTCTGAACTCAAGGACAAGAGACAAAAATTGCAGATTTTTATAACTTCAGCTGTTAAGTAATCTTTAAACGCCTATATATGCAGGGAATTAAATATTCTTAGAGATTCATTCTAATTTGTAAATTTATGTTTTCCTGTAGACTTGGTCCTATGGGAGAGAAAGCCTAGACGCGGATACTTTTATTTTCGGTCCACTTTCCCAGCTCAATCTGTAGCATCGACGTGACAATGCTCCTTGTAAGTTTTAAGTTTTATAAGGGGAATACTATTAACCCGCAATCGAAAATACGTGGCAGAATATACTACATGTTTACGTTGGGAATATGCTACGACTGATTACAAACTTGTTTTATAGCCTTGAATGTCGGATCCTTCTCTGATAACTGCACTATTCTCCGTAAGGCTCTGTCAAAAGCTTTCGTTGGCTTTACAGCAGAAAGCGGGTAACAAAGATATGACCAAATGTGTGCAAAATTCCCTTCATTGAGAACACGTTCTAGTATAACGCCAAAGCTACTCAAATTTTGGAAATTGACTCATAAAAATGAGGCTCTTTGGAGCAAGTGCTGAGCACTCATTCTATAGATGGGTGGCTATCTCTCGCTTGTTATCCGCTCTGCACAGGTGCAATCTAAGAGGACAGTGTCCTGTCTCACGAAAGTTTTGAATTTCAACAGTTCTCGAGACCTGCCTTTGTCCAATCATCGTATGAAAAGTTTGATGCTGTACCTTACAGATAGATGAGTTCCAGATTTGAGCGTGTTCTCTGAGCACCCAGTCCCTGATAGTCAGTTTAACTGATGCACTCCAATAAAAGGTTGCTAAGTCACCTTCTTTGCTTCATCTGTTCTTTCATTGCCCAGAGTCCTCATACTCACCAGAACACACTTCATCAGAACTTTTATGGATATCTAGCGCCGCAAGGAACCCACGGCATTCTAAGGTCAACTTGGACTCAACCAAGTGATTTTCGAGAGCATTGGGTCCAGCCTGACTATCTTAGAGTATAAAACACTGTTTTATTACCTTATTACTTAAACTCTCAAATATTACCTAAAATTGCAAATACCTTTGCCTGAAAGACCGTAGCATATTCCTCAAGCTAATCACTGTTTAGAACCTGTCCCTGTCCCAAATGTGGTTTTAGAACCATCAGTATATCAGAATGTGCCTTAACTTTCGCCTGGCTTAACCTGTTCTTCCGTTCACCGCGTTTGCAATAAGAGGTTGTAAAAACTTTGTGATAAAAATTGTTTCATAATGTAGATTCTACTCTAATACGGATATATGCCTAAAAACATACAAAATTAGAGTTTCGGGGTGATACCAAAAATCAGAGATGAGTCTTTGTTAAAGCTAGCTTTCAACTTCCGAGCCTAAATTCATGTTACTGCTGAAATAATACGTTATTAAAAGCGTTTTAGATGAATACTAATGTAATGATAAATCCATGAAGAGATATCATTAGCATAATTGAATATAGAGACCACTATGAAAATATAACGTTTGTTGATGTTCCAGGTGAAGGATCTAGTCCAATAAATAACAGATTGAAAATTAGGATTTCTGGTTCAACATGCAGAATATACAGGTGTGAGAGATCTGTTAACTTAAGGGCACACGTAAGTGCTTCTTTGGCTAAAATGTCCATTTGGGGATTTTTGGTGCAGAAACTGCACCACATTTTAAGGCACATATTTGTAATGTTTGATTTTTCTAGGACGTATGTAACACATGTTTTGGATGTCATTTTAAAGCGTTGCGGTGTTTAAATGTCAAACTTTAAGGTCATTCTTCTCGGGATCAAATTTGTTAGTATTTTCCCATACTCAAAGTCTATCTTCTCCGAAAAAAATGGATTTAGAGACCAGAAATGTTTTCCCAAAGCACTACAGAGTGTGTTAAATAAAAGGTCTGATTGGAATTTTTATATTTTTCATAGATTAGTTTTAGTATACATATGTGCTATTTATTGTAGATTTAGCACTTTGTGATAGAAAACCTTTTTAAAAAATGCTACCCGTGTTAGAAAAAAATCAAACAGACACTTTTTTACAAAGATACTAAGGAATCCAATTTTAAAAAGTGGTGCACTTAGTGCAATATCTGTAAAAATTTTGATTTTAGATAATTAAATAGAATAAATTAATAAATATATCCAAAACAAAAAGGCATATATGAATGAAACTTGGTGTGATTGCTTCTTTTGTTACCGGTGATACATGTAAAAATAATTAAACATCTAGCTTTAATAGATACTTTAGAAAATCACTTCTCAATTCGGTGTCCCCTTAAAACGTTTCCTTTCAGCATCACAAAGAGGAATTGCAGGCATACTCTATTAAACGAATTCAACTTAAGTCTACGTCATTGGTAATTGAAAATACAATTCAATTTACCTGGGCGAATGAGTTAACATTTCGATTGAGTTGAAGTGATTGATTATGCGAGAGCGGTTCAATAAGAATCCGTGTTTAAAATAGATGGTGCTGCTAAGGCAAGTTGATGTTACCATCGTGTACTGACAGGTTTGCTACTCATCGCCAAAGCAGGTTTGATAGTGATTCTTAGGCTAGTTTGTATTTGGCAGGTATTTTCATAAGGGCCAGTTTCACCAACAGCGATAATCTTTCTTAACTCAGGTTAAAGATGTTAAATCCGCGTTTTGGTAAAATAGCTGTTTCATAAACCAAAAAACGATTGAAGAGGCCTGCAAACCCGGTTAAAAACACATCGGCCATCTTCCACCGTGTACAAATCCAGATCGTAGTTAGCGAAGCAAAAAAAAATATGGTACCGCAACGAATAATAGATATAATTATGAACGACGATAATGCATGAAGGTAGTAATGATAAATAGGGTGGTACGAGAGAAATAGAAGAAAATTGGTAAAGTAGTACTTCAATATACAGTATGATGTAAAATTTGGGATGTGGTCCCTCCCATCTTACATACCATTATCTTAAATGCATCCATAGTCTAAAATCTTGCATTCTGCGTTCTGATACTTCTACTGCGTTCCGTATTCGCACACTGGGTGCCACAGTTAATTCTTTTTTTAATTAGTGTCTTTCTCTCCTTCTACAGAGCCCCATTTGGAAAAGCTTCAAGCTGGAAATAAATTATTAAAAGCCATCGTTAAGATAATATGCCACAATCAACAATTTTTTTGAGTCAACGTGCCTAATATGACTAAAAGCTATGAAACAAGAAAGTGCTGTATTTTATTTTAGAACAAGAAGTAAGAATTGGAATTCCTAACCAAAACATAAACAGTTAAATACTAGAATTTGCATTATTGATCAAAGATTTGTGTAAAGAGAGGTCTCTTATTTCTCTTGCGTCAATACACGTTATATCGGCTGTAGTGCAATATTTTGTAAGCTAATTTTTCATTAGAGGCAAGAAAGAGTACTTAATAGTCCACCACGTGCTGTTTTACCAATTCTAAGAGAGTTCAATTTGTGTTTGAGCTTCCTTCTCCCGCTTATTTTTCCTGTGGACATTTCTCTTCGCTGACAACACAAAAATTAAGAAGATCCTGTGCATCCACTGTTTTATTTTCAAAAGGGGCTGAAAGAAGGAAAAACCATAAATGGCGCATGACGGTTTTCGCTTATTGTGTAGGAAAAATTGCTGGTTCGTATAAGTAGATGTACACCAACTCGACGATTATATTGGCGGGGTGTAGAGCCTCATGATGAAACACGCTTCCTAACTTCCCCAATAAATACTAATGTCAGCGATTATATAAACCAAGATAACAGGAAAAGTTATCGTTGTTGGTGAAAAAGGAACTAAGTTGCTCAGGCAGTTCCGTTAAAATGGAAAAAGTGTTGCATCGTTCAGTGATTTGCCTTTAACTTTTGACTGGGGAAACTTGTGATGAGATAAAACCGAAACAGACTGCTGTTTATGGGGACATTTTGCAACCTATGACAGTAATTAAATATTAGTTCAACGAATTTAAACATTGGTTTATCATGAGGAGCGCCTGATAGATGTGGTTAATGAGAAAATCATTGAAAAAGTCTCCGATATGAATCTCACTAATGATCGAGTGATTCACGCTATTTGCTTCTCAATTTCATTTCAGACAAGATAGTCTTTCAAGGGTACACTGAGATTATTTCCGATAAATTGTATCTTAAGATAGATAAGCCTTCAGTTACCGTAAAGCTGGCCCATCAAACTAGGTCTCTTAAGGCTAATGCACCATATGATTTTAAAGATGTCGATTTTCAATCCTTGAGCATTCCTAAGGACTATACCGGCGCCAGTTGTAATAACATTTTCATAGGAAACGTTTCCAGGCTTGTCATTTTGGCAAAGACAAAAGACAAGGCATACACCGGTGATATCAGAGAAACTCCCTTTGACTTTTTACACTTCAACCTTCCATCTCTGCAATTGTTTGTAAATAATCAGCCCTTTCCCTCCCACTTTATGTAGTTCAAATTTAACCAAGGTAGTTTCCTACCATCGCACCTTTCAGTATTTCTTGGTTTAAACACATACTTTAGCACCGAGTATGTTGCCATATCTAGGGAGTAGTATCATCAAGGGTACTTATTTTCGATCTAACCGCTGATATTTCCGCTAGCTAAGATTACATTTCTGGTCTAACCCACGGTAACATATCTATTAGGGTTGAAGTTCATTCAACTGTACCAGAACCCATTTGTCTTCTCGTTTTAATGGAATTCAAAGGAACTCTTGCACTTGATAGCAACCGATCGGTACTCGTAACATGAATGCAGGTCAAATTGTGCCCTGTCTTAAAAAGTATATCCCTAGTTTATTGGTGTCTATGCTTGCGATCATATTCCTAACCCGCTTCTCACTCCCCCTTCTATTGCACTGGTAATCAACATCCACCCTCACACAAAACCGAGTAGGCACTGAATCAGCATTTTCGTCTATACACTCGGAATTTGAAAATATTTCGATAGCTATCCACTATCTCCCCTCTTGCCCACCATTTTTTACTTCTTGCAACGCTACTGTGGACTTCAGTGGTCTCATAATTCTCGTCGTTTATAAAGAATTTCATTCGCCACGGGCGGTCATTACAATATTTCGCATCTGTCTCATTGCAACTTACCGACATCCGCCTTTTTTTTTTTTCAAAATTCAAAATGTACAACTACCAATACAATGAAACTCTTATCGTCCAATCCCACAGCGCAATGGTCAAGCTTGCCGTCCTCTTCCAGCATTTATATAAGCAAGGAATGCTATGTGTCACTCATCATCTGATCGTCAACTATGTGAGTACTTTTTGTTTCCCCTCTAATTCCTCATCTCTTTTCTATCCGATGTAGCTATTTGCCTTGCTTTTGATGCTTGTTTTAGGTTTGCGGCCCACTTTCTGAACAACGCTGAAACAAGTACCTCTCGTTGCTGTCGCCGACTACGGTCCTTGTTACCATCGCAAATTGTGGCAAAAGGAAATCGGTTGAATTTCATTCCCTCAAAGAATGGAATGTGTTGATAGAACAGCTGAGTCCTAAAATCGACGGCTAGTTTAGCTCCAACGGAAGGCAACTTGCTTCCAAAATACCTGTTTCTGACAAATTTGCCATTCATCTAAAATACTTCTTTGGCTCTCTAGCTATTGTGTTTAAGCCTTCAGGAATTGCACTGTTCTCCGAGGAGTGGTACCGTGTAAAGACACTCTTCGATATCCACAAAACCAACCTAGGATACTAATCTGTACCCACTCTTTCCAAAACAGTCATCATGACCGACCTCACTCTTGCTGTGCTCAACAAGCGCGCTCACTCAACAGGAATTCGGAGCGTGCAGGACCTTTAAGCCGACGTTCCTTAACACATCATCTCCGCCAGAGTTCAAGTAACAAAGCGTGGAGGGTCCACAGTCGTCAAACTTGAAGACGGAAGAGAGGATTTCCTTTCGTCCACCATTTGCAACCTGGATGATTACGTCATCAACGATATCAAGGGTGCCGGCTACATTCTGATTTTCAAAGCAAGTGAGACTCTAAAACGTGGATTTGAAAAATTTAACATTAAATTCCGCAAGAATCCTGTCCCTTACACTCAGATGTCCTCAAAATGGTGTGCTCTACGAATTTCTTTGATATTGGTAAGACATGTTTCTTATTTTAGTTTTCCAGCATTTAATTATTTTTCTTTTTCGTTTCTACTGCTTTCCAGGAAACAAGGCTAATCGTTTTAAAATGCTTAGCAGCATCAGAGACGCTCAACTTGAGCGGTGGCTTTATCAACGAGGAGTTCCCCAGTGTCTCCACCAACCAGCGACTGTGACCATCTCCGTTAACGTCTTTGATGCGGCCGTCATCTGCATATCCTTCCATCCAAAAAATATTAATCCTAATGGATTCAGCGTAATCTGGACATTACCAATTAGCAAAAATGGAGTTCAATCATCTGAGGCAGCCACATTCACTGTACCAGTGCGCATCCCCAACATGTTTGCAGTAATTACAATTTTTCACACATATCTTTCTGTTGTGAAACAAAAATTATACTTGAAGCAGACGTTCCTCTGTTGATCTGTATTCTTTGCGTGACAATTTTAAAAATCATCTTTCTAAATCATTAAAATTATATTTGTATTATCCATTCATTTTTGCATTTTTTAAATTCTTTTTTTATTTTTTACAAATACATTAACTATATTGCCTTAATTTGAGCGTTTACTTTCGGTCACAATTTTTTAAAAGATCAAGGATTGTAACCAGGTTACACTAGCCTTGTTTGTAGTTTAGCTAATTTTACTTCGTTGTAGCTAACCCAAACAAACATTGTATAGCATTAACTTGTTAAAATGCATAACATTATTGTAATGTTATTTTGTATTGTTTTATGTGAAATACATTACCATTATCAATATTATCTTAATTTGAATGTTTACCTTGAGCTTCGATTTGTGCAATGATTAAAGATAGTAACCAGGTAACATTAGCGCTTTTGGGTTTTTTTTTTTAATTCAGCTGATTGTAGCTAACCCCATTTTTTTTAATTTGCTAAAATGTATACCATCGTTCTTATAAACGTTGTATATCATTAACTTGTTAAAAACTTATAACATTATTTTAATAAGCATGTTACCACAATCTTCTTCTTTAAGTGTTTCATTCGTTATAGACAAACCCACTGTATTCAGTCCATGTATATTGAAATTAAACAAATTAAAGGCCAGTAACTCTACGGGAGATAGAACCTTCGAAGCGGGGTCACGTGGTCAGCTTCCCCTACCTTCTACACTATTTACTACCTTCAATATTCACTACTTCTGCAATTGTCTGACCCTTACCTACAAAATTGTCTGACCTCTAAACTATCCCCCAACTACAATGACCACCACTTGCTGAATTGTCTGACCTTCACTTCCGGAATTGTCTGACCCCGACTTCCGGTTTTTTTCTCCCGAGGGTCCTCATTATTTCTGTATTTTTCTGGTAGTGTTTAATACCCACTTTTCCTGCAACTGGTACCGCAGTCGATGACATTGATGATACTGGAATGAAGATTTAGCACCGGTAGAATTAGATGACGGGGAAAATTGGAGAACCCACCCCTACGCCGCTTTGTCCACCACAAATCCCACATGCGTCGCTTGGGTACGAACCCAGGCATTCTAAGCGAAAGGCGAGTGGTCTAACCATTTGGCCAGGCCGCGGCCTAACTAATTAGCAGAATGTGCAAACAGGATAAGGAGACTGTCTCGCTTAGGCGGTTTGATTACCCGTAGCTTGAAACAAAAGGGGGTTTCACTTTCTGTAAACAAGCGAATTCTAGGAATGGGTACCGACATTTCAACAAAAATACTCTAAAAGATTTCCAGAAGTGGATATCTGGGAAACAACAAAGGCTTACATAGTAAATCTTTTAGGCTGACGTGCACGTGGTTGATGAAACTCCAACAGAAGCCTTCGTTAAAATCAATCAATCATCAGTCTGTCATCAGTGCGAACTGATATAGTGCATGCCCACTTAATCGTAATGCTTAATTGCTCAGGAAGCAAATTGCTTATATCAAAACAAATTTAAATCAGAGGACGAGATAGCACGTACTATGCACACCTTTTCTTGGCGGTACTTTTATAAGGAAGCGAAGGCCATGCCCGCTTCTGTTTCCGCAGTGTTTTCAAGTAAATAAAGTTTCTTTCTTTAAGTTTCTATGGTGAATGGGTTATCTAGTTTACCGCAAACTGAGTAATTAAACGAAGCACAGCCCACGTACACGTGTGTGAACTCTGAATCTACAGAAAGAATGAAACATTAGCATTGAAGCCACTAGATAACAGGCTGTGTAGTGCACTTCGTGTTTCCATGTTTTCGCTCTCCTCTGCTTCCGAAATTGCGTGAACTCTGCACAATGAAGACTAGGGAGCCGATCGCCCAGGAAATCGTGCGCGTATAGTATGTAAATAAAGGAATGAATCCCTATTAAAATTTAATGTGCGTTCAAGTATAGTACGTACACCTCATTCCAATCCCCGAAATACTTAAAATGCCACTTGGGTCTCGATCCCACAGTCTGTGAGCTAATCCGCTTAGCTTCTCTTAGACTACCTCTTTGGCGTTGTTTGATATGCAAATTATACCTCGTGTCTTCATTTTATATAAAAATGGAGGGGAAATCTAAAATGTCGTACACAAGCTACCAATTAAAATGTGTACACTAACCAATCAAAACGCAAAACACGATACAGAGAAGTCATAACCAGCTTTTAATCATCCTAAATATAGTTATAGAATGGTTTAAAACCAACAAGTTACAAATGAATATGTTACAGTGTAGACGGGCTCGGATGGTTAACAGAAAATGTTTGTCTGCCACTGCTCTGTGAACTCGCTTGCATGTCCCAGAGCTCTAACTCAGAACAGTAGCTCGCCTACTGACTTTCAATTGTTCTTTCTCACCTGCGTTTTCGCTTCTTGCAGCCAACTTCTTCTCACCCACACACCCTCGCATGTACGGGGTGTGCAGGGCACGGTGTAGTCGGGAAGATCAATAGAGATAGAGAACCCCAAATGGATTTAATTACTGAAAAGGGTGGCCTCTGTATAGCCTGGCACAGAAAACAAAAAGCACGGCTGGCCGTTAAATTCATTCATACAGAAAATGGCGCAGAGCTGAAATAGCAAACAGGAAGCTGAACATTTGCTACACACCACTAAAGAATAAGTAGCATTCGCGTACCTCCCTCTTACTATGCATGGCATCACAGTTGCCGAACACCGCTGATTCATATAATGAATTTATGTATGGACATTCAATTTTAGAAGGGATACGTTACAGGATATTATTATTATTATTATTATTATTATTATTATTATGTAAATCCTATCGTTTGTTAAGCCACTGCAATGGTGTTCCGTCACCTTACCCTTAAACAGTTTTTAGTAAATAATAATAATAATAATAATAATAGTGCCAAATGTTTACTAACCTATTGCAATGGGAATCCACTGTGTTTACAGCTAAACTGTATTAACTAAATATTTCTAATAATATTTTTGGGGAAGTTATGAAGCTTATTTTCTGATTATTTGCATCTGCTTGTGACTCAACATTTTATACCACTATATTATAATGAGAGTGACTTAATGTAAATGAATACTGTATTGCTAAGGTTTCATAGGAATTTTCTTTCTTGCATCATACACAAGACATTCGTTGCCACAAGCTAGCTGCTTTTAGTTCAAATTGAATTCGTTTCCCCAAATGGGGAAATTGTTGATAACCAATGAGAATAAGTGTATCTTTTCTCGAAAAATATAAGTAACTGTAAACTTTTATGTAGTAAACAATTAATAAATACGTTGTAATAAAAAGGTACTACGTTATCATATCATATTTATACACTTATTTTGTCACAAAACATTCCAGGTAAAACTGTGATGCATTTGGTTACTTCACATGATAGTTATGCCCTATTTGGAATCCGATAACATAAATGTCCCTAAACACCTAACGGTAGATTCTCTAACTACCTACTTACTACACACGAAACGAAATTTGTACATAGTAGTATTTTATTAGTGCTTTGGAGATAAGAATTCCCAATGTAAGTTTACACTGTACACAGCCAAATATCACCATGAGGTTTCTATTTCTGAATGCCAACAAGAATGCAGCGCATTCTTCCAAGCCAGTAAAATGACCCTCTCTACGCTTCCTTACTTTTAAGGTCCTAGCCAGAGGGTGTTTTTTTAGTTCTGGTCGCTACAAAAATATTTACAGCGCTAACAAAAAGCGTTCAAAATTATAGCTTCTGCTTTTATTGTAGGTATACATTTAAAATGGGTTAGTCCCCAGTTGATGTTTAACGAATTTCATTACCATTATTTAGTTCAAGTATTTGTTATAATCTGCAGTAGCGTTGTTTTACTATTTTGCGATTATTTCACTTATCCCGACGGAAAACAAGATTAGTCAGTTCTCTTCAATTTTCTGATTTTTACACTATACAGGTCTTCAAGGTGTGTATTCATTGGCACTAACAAGATAAGTGATTCCTTCAGAACATTGAAGCAATAGCCAAATTTCATATCCAGATGACTCAGGAACAAAATTATCCTTTGTAAGAACGGTAAGTGCATCTTCCCTTAATGTACAATACTTGTTCTTCCTTATGAGTGGCCTCAAACAGTTAAGTCACTTGTTTTTTGCATAATTCTCTTCTGCTACAGTGTTACTTTCTCAATTGATTATTGATAATATGTTTGTTTACACTAACAACTTAGTTGACTCATAATGCGTATTGTAATGTATATTATTTCATTGGATAACTTGCCGTTTTTCCAATCACTGAACCATTTTGTCAAAACGCCGAAGTGCTAAGAGTATGACTTTTATCAGATGAGAATATGAAACAGTACTCCAGAGAGACAAGAAGGTTCATAAAACTGTTCAGGAAGAGTTGATATGATCAGGCATATAGTGCCAAAAGAAAGGATAAAGAACATGCAGTGCAAAACACATCTACTGGATCCACTACAGAAGTTCCACCCAACACCATACATAAAGGCAAAAGCTTCATCGTGCAAAAGACATTTAATGTGATTGCACGACTGAAGCAGTGACATGTTACATATGGCATGAGGTGCAAATGAATGCATTTTTAAACAGGTAACATCCCATCAGACGTAGAACGCATAATTTCTTACAGTGACATATGTGGGCAGCCAGTATAACGATAGCCATGTTTACCACTGTTTTATAAATGGTCCGTCATCCAAATTTTGTAGATCATAAATCATTATATCAGGTCTTCCATATCTCAAATGTAATACGACCATTCCATTATTGAAAGAAAAAGAGACCTTAAAACATGAAGTCCTTTCATCTAAGGGATTAGTGTTAAATATTCCGCACTGCATCTGCCAAGAAGCCATATTTTAAATTGGTAGAAATTGCCTGCAGTGACTTCCTTGATTTTCTATGCTACTAAGAATTTTTCTTTTCAGAAAAAGTAAATGAAATTAAACAAAAGGTTTCTATGAAATGGAGCATAACTGGTAAGTTACACTAACGATTATAATACTGTTACGTACAAACAGTCGCACGAGGAAAATATGTTTCATAAATTTAGCTGCACACGCCGGGGTGCTGCCATTCCTTGTCCAGAAATCAACAAAGGTCCCAAACCAAAACCACAGAAAAAAGAAGGACCTCATTCACTTAGAGTTTATTGACCCATACTATCAACATTTTTGTAGAACCTAGCAACAGACTGTTGTATTCTAGACGGAAACCACGCTAAATCACTTCTGAGGAATTATTGATTGTTGATGCCGACAATGGCATTCAGTTCCACCGTAGTTTTCTGTTCTATGTTGCACATTACTGTTTATTGTCTTTCAAAACATTTTGTAAAAGGAATACAACATTAACCCCCATATTCTGTAATATGTGTTTAGCATTGATGGTAATTCAATAACTGTTGTCAAGCTAATATTCCGTGCAATTTTTCATTGCAACTAATAGCTTGCGAGAGTGTTAAGTTGTTCATGTATACATGTATGTTAATATTACTCAAACTTTATTTAAATAAATGTCATAAACGCATTAAATAAACCTTTTCTTCATAATCCTTCAAATATGATTCCTTGATATTCATATCGTAACAGGAATTTCACATAAATCGTTAACATTTTTGAGCACTATACATTTTCGTGTTTGAGTATATTGGGTGAAGGGAATGAAAATAAGTTTTTGGTAAAACTGGCATATTTGAATCTAATACTTATGTTTTAATGAATAACAAATGCATTTAATTTGAATTAACAGTTTTGATATAAGGGAACACAACTAAATCGAGATAAAACTGGAGCATTAAAACCTTGCTTGAACTTTTCGACTTATACCACAAAATATATGAAAACGGAAGTTTGTCCTTCTTAGTGGTAGTTTTATTCTTAACAATTTCAACTGTGTCTTTGTCCATGCTTAAATCAGTCTCTTCCATTGCCGATATTCCAGAAAGTTCGATCTCGATGAGAATGTGTTACACGCAATTGGTAATAGTTCTGCCGCTAGTAGTTGACCTTTGCACGAGCTCTGAACACAAGCCAATCAATTGTTTTGAGAGTCTTACGTGAACAACAATTTGTATTTATATCATCCACAGAAGGAGTAGCCATTGCAGCCAGCAGAGCCTCCATTTCGAATGGAGTTTGAAAAATTGGTTCCTACAATAATGTGCTGAGAACTACAATTTTCCTGCTTTGGTTTGTTTGCTAACAAGGCTAAGCTTACAAGAGAGGAAAACAGCCATATATGCGATTACGAAAATCCACGCGCACTGCTTTGTCGACCTTATCAACAACAACCTTGCTGTGTTGTCAACAACTTTGTAATTGGTCCTTATATACCTACTTCCTGATCAACTGAGCGGCGTTGTGAGGAAAACGTTCCTTCAACATGTTCTTTCACAGATCCCAGAAGATTTGCTCCTGAAAATTTGTCAGTTGATATGGTTTTAACATGTCGTCGCGCCGGCACACATTGTACTCGATGTTAAGTACCACATTGATGTCCAGCTTGGACAACAATAGATTGGTCGCTGTAGTCCTGTTACATGGCCAGGCATGACACCAATGGACTTCTTCTGGAGTCATATGAAGAACCTAATTTACGAGGCTCCGGTCGGTACTTACATGGACCTGATTGCTTGGATCACCGTAGCCTTGAAAGTTGTACACCAAACTTCTGGAGTATTTTAGTGCGTAAGACAGTCAGTTATGCTTCGCTTACACTCTGACGTGGTCGACATTTCTAACAATATCTGTAAGGGAATACCTCTGCATATGTTAAGTAGTGTACTGTACAGTGACAGATCAGACTGAGCATATTGTGATAACTGACAAATTCATTGCCATTGGCGGGTTTTGAACCACAGATCTCCTGATTCAAATCTCGGCTACGGCATTGAACATTTTAGTCTGACTCTGCCTCTCCTTCTTCTATCCAACACACGACTGGTGTGGAAGAAAACATTAATTCACATTCTGGTAACATTATACATGTTTCGTCTGCAGGATGTTGTATTACTCAGTGTTGTGTGTTGTAGGTTCGTTTTCGTTATTTCATATTATACAAGCTTCTTCAGTGCAGAGAATGTGTTTTCATAGAAACAAGGTTGATTGAAGTAACAAACCGAATAATCCGTAACTGTATTATTATTCCGTAACCAGATTCCGGAAATTCTGGGTATTTTATACCAAAATACTCAGAAAGTATCCCTGAACAGTTTCTGAAAGTTTATTGGTGGAGCTCTGGTTCTTCTGTATACCCCACAGTGCACAGCTTACCTTTAGTTGCTCCGAATATTAATCAACCTTACGAAAATACGGCAATTATCTGTATCAATAAAATTGACTATTATCTTCGAAGGTATAGAAAGGCATTTAATTCTGCTTTAAAACCCTGAACATTAATTTCATATCTACAAATAGAACTATTTATTATTAAAGTTCTTCTTTTATGTTATATTTTCGTCATTTCTATTCAACGCCCTCCATTTATTTCTTCGAATAAGTTTATCTTCAAAGTAACTCTTTATTTCCTGAATATCTGTTAGGTATTTGAAAATAAATGCGATTATACATAAGTAAAGAGAAATGCTATAAAAGGTGTGTGGGGTATGAGAGCGAAGATTTCAACGGAAACTTCCTGACGCTAAATTGGAGCATAGCTTCCTGTACAATTTTCCTCTAAAGTGCATGGTTGCACAAATAAAACATACAATTTATTAAATGTTTGATTGCGAAAATGACACCACTCCTTTATCGTTTACTTCTGCAATAAGAATAACGAGGTAAAGCTACAAAAGATGAACTATTCGTGTTTTTAGCATTTGTTGCTAAAATAAATATTTTAGCCACAAAATGATATTAAAGAATTGGGTTATAGCGTGTCTACTGGAATAAAGTCGTGGTTATACCCTTGACAACTATGCCACATGCTGTAAGGTGGAAGGTCAGGAATGTTAACAGTAATGCTGTACCTCGACACCTTACACGACAACTGGTTCTGTCAGTGCTTCATATGTGTTATATGGCAGTCTTTACAAATCAAATACATCTAGATATGCTTCTTGTTTATGGCAAAACTCAATCCTTTAGATTATTATTTCTGATTGCATTTGAATAGCGCTATAACGGGATTGATGATCTTCGTACCCGTGTGTTTGAAGCAGCCCTAGAGATTGGGCAGAACGCACAAACTCTAATAAGGATAGCAAAACATTGGCTAAGAAAATCCGATGCTTGCTCAGATTCTAACGGAGCACATTTTGAACATCTAATGTAAATCAACATATCATGTTGTTGATGTTGCAGTTATTGGACATTAATAAATTTGCTGTTTGGCAAACACGTTTAATTTAAGTATTATAATTATAATTACATTATAATTCACATCTGAATTTGCTTTACCTCTGACCACCAGACTAAATCTTATACGTAGCCTCTTATACAACTTTGAGTTCAGGTCTCGTGAATACGATCGGATAGCCTGAAAAATAAAACACGCCACCTCTCCTTAGTGGCAATAGCTGATAATAAACACACAGGCACGCGGCAAACCGGCTTTCAATCACAAAGCAAAACATGGGGGTGATCACAAATCAAAACAAAATATTATGTTCATAAGCTATACTCTACTGCCAGACTGTTTAGATGTGTTCAAAAATGTTCAATTGTCTCCGTCACTCTTCAAGATGGATAAAATTGCTATTAAACTTTATTATTCGTCATATTTGTAGCTCCCAACACGGGAAATCTGCGCACTCATACCCCTAACACCTGTATAGTCTAGTTTACTGGAATGCATAATATTAGGAAACTACTGATAGTCATTCTTAACGTACAAATATAAGATTAAATTCTAACATAATACAGAATAACCTTGTTTATAAAGTAACATTTCCATATTTCCGCAAAAACTCAGATGTCAACTTGCATAGATATGTATTTTATTGTGCTCTAGCTTGTAATCCTGTGACCCCAGAGAGAGATGGGGAGAGAGACAGAGCTTTTGCAATACGGTTACGAAAGTATTAAAATTTGGCTCTGTTTATCTGTTATAGAATTACTCGGTAGGGTGCATTACAGTCGATACACACATGGATGTGTACACATATATCAAATAAGAAACGGATTTAGAAATCCAAACTTAACCTTCTGTGGAAATGAAATAGCTTGTTATTTATAGACGCTCTTTAACTGCTTTGGTTCTGAGCGTCCCATTCTATGTTGGGCGTGAAAGATCGCTTAATTTTGCTCGGAGGCCTCTCTTATCAGGCTTGAGGTTCTTTTACGTGCCGTAAATCTACGACACGGGACCGACAGCTTTACTTCCCTTCCGAAGGAAGCCATGCTAAGGATTTTTACGCCCGAAAAAATCCATCGTCCTCTGCCGGGTTTGAACCCGCGACCTTGGGTATATGAAGTTAGCATGGTAACCATTACACCACGGAGGGCGACTAACTTTCTGTGGGGTCTAAATAGACAAAATCATGTTAAAAAAAAGCAAATAGGAGTAAACACTGTTTGTTAAGTTACCTATATAAATCTTTTAGGGGTATAACATCGTCGTCAGCGTTCAGCAGTTTTTCTCCGCCTGGTCTGTTACAATAAAGAATTCATTTGACATAAGGCTGTTATGTTTAAACAAATGAATAGATGCCCTGGTTCCCAGTCGGACCCTTGAACCCAATAAATCACAGTTCATTCCACTACAAGTTCCAGGTCAAGAAGGTCACTTTTTGATAAGACGGACACAGAAGAGATAGAATACATTTTATGAAGTATGAAACCTAGAGCTGTCATTTTTTGCACCGGCATTACTGACAACAAAAGAAGTATTGATACTAAGTTTCATTCAAATAAATCTTTTCATTCTGGATATGTTAATTAACAATTTAGATTTCATTAGCTAAAATCAAAATCTATTTTCTCCTCCTGATGCTGAGCTACATGGACCAATTTTTAAGTTACCTTTCGTGGTACCTTTGTAACAAATGGTGTGCTTGAATCTTCCTATGGTGGGTAGTCTTGTTCCAAAGGACTATTTTATACCACAAAAGAGAAAAAAGTACAAAAAGAAGAAGAAAAAAACAGCGCATGACTATACTTATTGATTTTTAAAAGTAATCCATGACCAACATCAAAAGTGCAGACAGGGTTTCTTTTATGTATACTCTGTAGTGTTTTCACTAAACTTCTCAGACCTCTAGCTACACTTTTATGTATACTCTGTAGTGTTTTCACTAAACTTTTCAGACCTCCAGCTACACTTTTATGTATACTCTGTAGTGTTTTCACTAAACTTCTCAGACCTCTAGCTACACTTTTATGTATACTCTGTAGTGTTTTCACTAAACTTCTCAGACCTCTACCTACACTTTTATGTATACTCTGTAGTGTTTTCACTAAACTTCTCAGACCTCTAGCTACACTTTTATGTATACTGTGTAGTGTTTTCACTAAACTTTTCAGACCTCTAGCTACACTTTTATGCATACTCTGTAGTGTTTTCACTAAACTTCTCAGACCTCTAGCTACACTTTTATGTATACTCTGTAGTGTTTTCACTAAACTTTTCAGACCTCTAGCTACACTTTTATGTATACTCTATAGTGTTTTCACTAAACTTTTCAGACCTCTAGCTACACTTTTATGTATACTCTGTAGTGTTTTCACTAAACTTCTCAGACCTCTACCTACACTTTTATGTATACTCTGTAGTGTTTTCACTAAACTTTTCAGACCTCTAGCTACACTTTTATGTATACTCTGTAATGTTTTCACTAAACTTCTCAGACCTCTAGCTACACTTTTATGTATACTGTGTAGTGTTTTCACTAAACTTTTCAGACCTCTAGCTACACTTTTATGTATACTCTGTAGTGTTTTCACTAAACTTCTCAGACCTCTAGCTACACTTTTATGTATACTGTGTAGTGTTTTCACTAAACTTTTCAGACCTCTAACTACACTTTTATGGGAGATGACAGATTTTAGAATGTGGGCAAAATAACAAAATAAATCGAATCTAAGAAAAAAGACTTTAAAGTTTGACACAAAGCGTAATTTAACCGGTGCAATGCTTTAATACTGCGTGCAAAAATGTGTTACATCCATCCTAAGAGAAATAAACATTACAAATATGTGCTTTAAGGTATTTTTTGCACAAAAATGAAAAACAATCGGCATTTATAGCCACAATCGCTAAAAATCATTTTTGTGTTCCCTTAACTCAGTATACCTTGGTATGAAATGTACGCATACAAAATACCGTGTGGGGTGGTGAACAGCAAACGCGTGCGACCCGGATTTTTTTTTTTAACAGTACCGGAGTCTGGTCAGGACTCCGGCGCTGTATCCCCTGTTTACATTTCCCCCCTAAATTTACTGTATGATTACTGACTTTACTGTTCCTTTACACAAACATATACACATTGAACAAACACATAACACCCATGCCCAAAGCGCGACTCGAACCCACGATCCCCTGCCCACGAAGCACCAAAGCGAAACGCCTTAGCGAGCGTGGCCATGGGGAAGGTTCCGAGTTTGATCACCGACGACCACCCACTCTGACTCAGGGGTTTTCGTGGTTTCCCGGGTCCACGGGTGAATGCTGGGGCGGTTCATCTTCTAGCACAACTTTTCTGTCCATCATTTACTGTATTAATCAGTTCCTTTCACGTGTTTCAGCATTGTTGTGCCAGGCGACTGTATTCGGCGAGTTGGAGTGGATGTTCGCTCTGTCGAGGTTTCTTCACAGGCGGCGTTCCACTACTGGGTGGCTCGGGGTCCTCCGGGTGGGCCTGGGGAAGTCGTAAGCCTTCGATATGGAAATGTCAGAGACACCCTCTACGCTTGCACCCGTCGTCATCCCGATGTGGTCGCCATGGGTTTTTGCCCTCCCAGGGTCGCGGTAGAGGCATTAAGGGCCGGGAACCTACGGGCGGTGCTCTACCTCGATTGCAGCTGTCTGTACTTTACCTTTTACACATGCACTGTAAGCTTGAGAAAACAAAATATGTATATGTTTATTATTAGAATGGGTTCATCCAGAAGATATTCTAGCCTGCTACATGAAACACAAGCGATTTACCTTTAGAATAAAGCTATAAAAAAGTTTAAATTAATTACTTTCAATTGGGTGTGCATATATGAAATTCATTTTAAGCAAACTCCAAAGAAATACTTACTAAAGTACTGATAGTAGATATTAATGCTAGATTTAAATGTGATTTTCAATTGTACTGTAGCTTCACATGTTATACCTGATACCCTTAAAGTATTACCTACTTTTTTTATAGCAATATATCTTTCAGAGAGGAGTAATTAGAAATACCACAGTTAATATTACACTGTTTCAAAATGTATGGCTTTCCATTATCCTACTCGCAAGAAACTCATATAATTTACAGACTTTCCCACATGCTCTTGGTCTCCAATTTTCTCTCATAAATGAATGGTGATAATGAAACAAAGTTTGGTACAAGCATGATGATAACGTGGTGACTTCATGAGAAGTGATGCCACATTTAGACGTCGCTTACATATCTACGGGTCTGGAGTGGAACCCTAATTATGAGCAGCATGCAGTATTATAATTACAGTCTAAATTCTGCTTCTGCTTTCTACACACACCCGGTGCTGTTTCGTAACACGTGGCATGTGGGAGGGATGCCCAATGGAAGATACTCTTTGCCCGTTGAAACGTGTCGCTGGAAATCCCCATTTGATATGACGATCTACGCATGACTTCTTTGAAGAAATCAACCGAACGGGATGACTCGATCGTTGGCGTCTAATGTTCGCACTCGGGAGGTCCTGGACCAATTCTCCTGGTCCGACCAGTCAGACGTTTAGTGTTTGTCGGGTCGTTAGGCGATGGCTGGGGTGGGTTACATACTAACACAAATTTCCCTCTCCCTCATTTCCTCTCATTTTGGAGGGGCAGCAGGGCTAAGCACGTACCGGTGTTGTACGATGTATCTGATGGATATTTGAGGATATCATTATTAGTTGCTATATTGTGAACTTAATTGTAGGACTCTTGGGTGTCTTCCCTTGGATGTGAATGCCCAATAGTGTTGTCATTAATCAAAAAACATTCACTACAAAACTTTGCGTAGTGTTTGACCACTGCAATTAGGTAGTAAGTTATTGCTGGTGGCACTTGTCTTGCAGCTCACGGGAATGATACACGTTTTGTTCCACTAAGTACCGACTACTACTAAATTGTATTGAGTAAAAATCAGTGTGATTTATTATACTCACATGACCCTCCATCCACTATCGATTAGTTTCAGACCTTTAATACGAATTAATATTTTTACTAAAGTTTATTTTTAACTGCGCCATTTACTTGAAATAAACGTGTTTCGAAATAGTTTTGTTGCATATTTATTTGTATTTACAACAGGGATATATAGATACGACAAAATCGATAAATAAAAGCTTAAAAGGGTGCCACTATATGCTGACTTGTGCGTGCTCTTTCCACCACGACATCGCGAGCAACAAGTGAATGACAATAAAACCTCTTATGCGCTACACTCACACACTTTCTCCACGCAATATCGTTTATTTTATACATAAAGCTTCTGTAAACTCTTCTCGCAAAAGCCTATTTCATCTACTTCAATTTGCTTGAGACAAGGTTTTCCACAAGTTGTACATTTCATTATGAGAGAGGAATTAATAAGGAACTGGTCACCAATTACTTGTTTTTAAATTCCATCATCTTCCCTGACAGCGTCAAAATCAAGTGAATAGGACAGCACTTTACAAGAAGACAAGGTGTTGAGAAACTCTAAACCAATGATAATAGATACCTCTGAGAAGGCTAAACCCAAAATGGGCTCATTTAAAATAAATTGTGTACCTTAAAATATCAACCTTTTCATTGAGGACTAAGCTTTATTGTTTCTTATGGTTTACAAATCATACAACATCACACAGCATTGTGGTCAAATGAAGGGGACTTCAAATTCTATTTTCAATATGTACAAATTACTCATTTATTGGTCACTTTAAAATATTTACGCGGGTTTTTCGACACATGGCGGCCAATCCTTCCTGGCTCACGAACCGGCCTTCTCGGTTTGATCCACAGCCAAACGAGGTATGATAATGTACTCGCTTCACATTCTAATCGTTATACTATAAAAAGGGCTTTATCATAAGAGATGTTGGAAATGTCCTCCTCTATCCAACCTATGTATTTTTGGCCTATTGTCACGGAATTTGTATTCGCACTCTAGAGTTGCCTAGTTATCCGAAATTGCGCAAATTAGTTGCCTAATGTTTTCTTTCAGTGCTTCCAATGTATGGAGGTTTGTTGCATAATCTTTATTTTTCATGTTCCTGATGGATAAAAATCGCATATATTTGAATCAAGAGATTGCAAGGGCGATTTATTAATTACCCTATCTCTAAAGCTTTTCTGAATTAATTTTAAGACTCATCTGCGGTACGCGAGGTAGCGAACTCTTGTTGGACTGATATTCAAAGTGGTTCAGCGGTTTGGAAAATGGTGAGCATGATAGTCTTTACATCTTTCCATTTATGGCTCGTTAAAATTACAGGTCCTACTATTATCTATGCGCTACTCACAGAAATTTTCATGTCTTGCAAGAATATCTCGTGTGTAAACTTGAATTTCTCTGTACTCCAATATCCGTTATGTTGCAATGAAACTTAACCATATAAATGGAACCATGCTGCGTTAGTAAAGATATTAAGTGTGGATCAATTATTCCAACATTTCGCAAAATCCACTACATATATCTGCTTGATTCTGCTGATCACATGAAAATAATCCATATGCAACAACCGAATACATTATAAGAACTAGTCGGTGAGAAATTCATTAGTTTTTGACATTCAGCTCTCCAATTTGAATAGAACTTTCCTGGGAAGATGCTGGAAATCTGTGTGTGTAAATCTAGGACAACATTATCAAATATCTTATTGTTACGTTTGTGTTCATTATCGTGTTACTTGTAAGTGTAACTATGAGAACGTGAAGCGATTGCAGGGATTTTGTAACTGTCCGAACTGTGTGACTAATGCGTGGTGGGTGCTCTGGCGAGATGTAGTTGCTGGATTTACTTTACCGCCAAGGTGTCGTCTCCACTGTCCTCGGCTATTTGCTCTTTTCTCAGGTGTGGTTATGCAGGAGACTAGACACTGATTGTTGACAATGGCTTTTATTAAATATTCACACTTGACTTTATTAATAGTTGACTTTTTACGCTGATCATTGACAATTGACGTAATTTCCATCCCTCAATTCCTTAACACGCCTTATCCTTTTTGTCTGCTTTAACACTTGATATTTATAAGCAGATGACTGAGCACGAAGCAAGTGGAAGGTTCATAATGCAAAACAACCTGTTTTCCGCTCTAACACTGTCTTTTATACAAGAGTCATGCTAAGAAAATTTGGGATACTATGTTTATATAAATAAATTATACTATATGCTTAATATGGCAGCTAATTTATGATGTTTTTCGAGTTGACTGCCATGCACCTTGTTTGATTTCCTCTAGTTGTGTGTTAATATCATCATGTAAAGTGACTTTAATCAGAAAACATTTCCAGACTATTATCTTTACGACTTTAAATCGTCACTGATGCCTAAAGCATACGAAAATGAGCTTAGAAATACATTTCGGAAAGGAGCATCATATAATGCAAATACTTATAGTCGATAAAATGAATTCAAAATTGAGCGATGTTTGACGTATTTTGTGAAGGACGCTCAAAAACAGCAACTACGAATATCAACAAAGAGACGTAAGATAAGTTTGTTGTCGGTGGATTCCGTTTCAACCGACTCTGCATCAAAAAACAACTGAATAATTGGTGTATAAAAACTCTGGGAAAAAAACTCCAAGGCAGCAATTTGAATTTGGTTTGTAAGATCTGTAGTGATGATAAATCTTAGGTTTATTTTTATTATCCTAAACAGAAAAGTCAATGGCTCAATGGGTCTTCGAACCGAAGCCAAGCCTACAAAAGTCCGGCGAATTAGCAGGGCTGGGAAAAAGATGTTTCCTAGTTGATTTTGTTTCTTTCTTTTACATTAAACGGGGTATACTGTGAGTGTAGCATTAGAAGATAAGACATTCAGTTACTGCCAATTAGTAGGGTAAACCTAGCAAATATGTGCACCAATATGGAAATAAAGAGCAGAAAATCACTTCCCACATTCGTGAAACAAGTGCATTCAAAACATGAACTAACATCCAAATCCTATCCGTCTGAATGCAGTTTAGCTTCATAGCAAACACAGCAAATACCCATATTTGACAAAATATTATTGTAGTATGGGCACAGTTGCATAGAATATGGGCAGAGGGGTTTTAATTAACAAATTACAAACACTTTCTATTGTTGTATTAACAATTTATTGTCAGAGACGTTTTAGCAACTATACACTTACGATTCAATAAAAACAAAACGGCAATTAGACACTTATAGTAAACCAAATCTTAGCAAAGAATACCCAGAATTCTATTTTAAGTCGCTATATAGAAACAACCTTTTGCCTAATGCAACAATTCAAATTAGCTAAATTACTGAATTATATTTCAATTATTCGTAGCATTAACACAACTAAAATTATTTTGAGAAATAGAACTTGCAAAAGTTTCATTTGCTGTACTCATTACAATATAAGAAATGACCTTTCTACTGATTGCATTTCTCATGGAACCATAGTGAACATGAGCCAGAGCACTGTACACACTTCTGACCCTCATTTTCATCATAAAAGTTGCCGTTACAAAATGTAAGAAAGTTTAGAGTTTCCTACGCTTATCGTTTTTCTCCTAAATTTCTCCTACCTTCTCTTTGCTGAATCCAAAACTTTTGTTCTTCTCAATTCTCTTGCAATTTTCTCCTTTCTCCCACAATTGTTGATAGTGGTTTCCAATTTGGGAACTGGGCTTATTCCTCTAAAAGTGATGTTGCTGACTTCGAAGATAGAGTCTTCTACTGCTCTAATTCGGTTGTCATTTGTTAAAGCAGATTCATTGAAGGGAGATGTGCTGGAAGATGATTCAGGAAAGCAAAAGATTAATCGAAGATGGCCAGGGATTGGAACATGAAAATGGACCAAGTACAGATCCTGGGGACAGTGCGGGTTTGAAATCTGGAGATGGACTGAATATACGGCGAGAGGCTGACCCAGGACACGGCAGGAAGTGAATTTCCCACTTCAACAGAAATGCCCACACAAATAAATGCTTAAGCACAATCATAGGCGTGCAGTCGTGAATTTTCAATTCAGTAATATACACTGCGAATATTAATTTAGCATTGGGAACCAGAAATAACATTCTAAAGACAGCATGTAAAGAAAGATATCCGCCTGATACCCGTAATCATAATGCCCATATACGCCTTAGTGTCTTTTTTCAGTAGTTGGTGTTACTGGAAAAGAAGCAACGCTCAGCCATATCCCCCTTGCGCAGGAAATCTTTCTAGACTAAACTAAGATTGAAGTCATTAAAATATTTCTTTAAAATAACCGGATTTTTTATGTAGTATCTTAAAAAAGTAAACTGAAAAATACAAACAGCCCTAAAATTGCAGAGCAGACAATCGTACTTCTCCTGAAACTTATCATTTAGAGCTTATTTTATCGGTTAATTAAACCGCATTTAGCATATACATGCCCCTTATTATTTTGGAGATAGGCAACACTTCATACTCTGAAAGTAATAAGGTTGAAATTACCGTGCTTGTTGGTCATTTGGTAACCATGCAAATCTAGTCTGCTTTTCATCGGAAAATAAACCTTAGCAGCAATTGTTAAATCCATTCCAAAAGCAGTCACTTAATACCTCCTGTTACAGTACATGTTATACCAATAAGATACCTGTCGTACGTTCCGCAACGTAAATTATAATGGAATAAGGGTAAATGAACGCTTTAAGCTACAAAAAGGAGTCACAACATATTTTAAAGAGATCAGAAGCGGAGAGGGAGACATGTGTGATACTATACCTACCAGTTTTAACGCGCTAAGTGCACGCTATGATTGTAGCAACGTTCATTTCATGTAACCCCCATCACCTGCAGCGTGTCAGAAGCTCGAGTCCCTCAGTGGACCTTTTTTTCTTCTTTATGTATTATCGATCGAGGTGCAAAGATAGTTAAGTGTTTGTCCCTCTAATAATTTTAGGAGTAAACAAAAAGGTATACGAATGAAGAACAAACGACAGTTCATTTTACGTATTCTTCAGTCTTCGACCCTTAATTTTTTGTAATTATTTTGAAAAAGAAACTTCACTAAGACTTTAAATAATAAAGGAAATTTCAAAACGTATAAAGTTAATAAAAACGATTTCAAAATACTAGAACACCTAACACGTAATCGATTGTTCTTCGCAGTTAGACAATGTTCTCTACAAAAGTTTGGCAGCTGGTACCCTCAGTGGGTTAGCGAATACAACCAGAAGACACTTTATATCTAGGTATGCTCCATTAGATACAAATGCACGAAGTAAATATGCATGTATGGATATTGAGAAGTTTGTTAAGTTATGGGAATTAAACCTAATATTCTTTTCAACTGAAAGTATTGGTGAATACCTATGTATTTGGCACAGTTTGTGATTGTCAGCGTAGGTATTTTGTGTATTTTTGGTTTTAGAGATACCCTGAAAATGGATCTGGTTCTGTAGTATTATCTGAAATACCTATGTTAGTTTTAAAACATTGTAATAATACCTGCATATTTAGAGGAAACTAAATGAGTGTGCCTCAGAATGTTTATTTGCATTTGCATGCCCTGTAACTGGACTGATAAAGTTAGAATAAACATAAATAAAGAGAACAACAAAAAATAAACAAATAAGAAAGTTAAAAAATGTTGCGAAATCCTATTTTGCTTTGTGTCAAAACCGGGAAGAAGGAAAGCGGGAAATTTTCAATGTTTTGGTAAGATTCGAAACAGAATCGAGCATCTTGAAACTTGTGCTAATACTGTTCAGCTGTAACTTGTAGCGCCAAAGTCTGTTATGTTAGTGTGCAACAGATGGGTCTCGGGAACTATGCTTTCAGGTTAGGCAGTAATCTGCGGGTTGCATAAAACCAGAGAATAAGGGACAGGTGAACCACCTTGTATAATCACCATGGCCAACATCGCACAACAAATGTTCCAGAACAGTAACATTACTTTAAAAATGGCAAGTTGCTTAAATGTACCTATATTATAATGCGCATAAATGCCAAGTTTATCCTATATGTGTTTACCGCGCATTTTCGAAAACGTTCCTGAAAACGTCCAAAAGGAAAAATAATTTGATATCAGGACAACGCATCGTTGGAAACAATTGAGTATCACCTTGCAATTTGTTTTTGTGTCTTAAAATTAAAGGCAAACTCCGTGTCATGCCATGGAGCAATGGAACATTACCGTGCCTCAGGAACACTGATAAATTGCTTAAATGATTGGCTTCATAGATTGCAATAATGCAATTATGTTAAAGAGAATGTTTTGGAAAACAATAAAATAATTTGAATTTTATAAAACTTCTCTTTGTTTGATTTTCTAAAAAAGTTCAATGTCGCTCTCGTAGAATACTAGTCTTAAGGTTTACAGACGCCAAATTTCCTGTACTTTACATAGACTAAATCTTATTCGCCCATTCATATTTTAAACTAGTTTCAAGCAGCCTTTTCATAAAATGAATAAATATATTTGGAAATCTCGCACCCCTCAACTTAACGAAACATTGAGCCATCTGTCCAGTGTGTTTTCACACACTCTCGTTTTCTGGTTCTCCCCTCGTGTTGTTTTCAATGAGACGTGTCCAGAAAGTAGTTGGCGTCACTGGTCTATATTTTAAGTTTTACAGTTTCAATGTACAATTTCTTAGAACTAAAGCACTAATTAAAGAATTTATAATTTAAACATTTACACAGTAGAGTGCATATAAGTGGTATCACTTGCTAACCACTCACTATGCACACCCAAGAGCACAGAAACATGCCGATATGAGGAACTGTGTTAGGTTGGTAAGAGTTTAGTATAGCAGCTCCTCCCGCATTCATTAGCTCCAAATGTATCTCTACATAAATTATTGGCTCTCTTTTGTTCCTCCTATTGAGGCCAGGTGCAAGACAGTTTTAGATTCAGTGTGAAAACGTAATCTATTTAATGTTATTGATATTTCTTCCGTGAGCTGGAAAAGTAGCATCAAGTGAAAAAGTGTGTAGATCGAAAATAGCGTATGCTATTTGAGGCGAAGTTGAGAACGCTTTGTGTTTTATCGGTAGAATACTAATCAATAGAAAATGCCCTGACCTGCCACCACTGATTTCGTAGTTTACTTGGAAGAGCAGTGGGCTGGGAAACCAAATGTTAGTAGTTGGAATCCTGCCTATGACAGTGACCTTTTGATTTATATTCTGATTCAACATAATTTCAGAATTTTATTCAAATTTATTGTCCCCGTATTTGCAAGAAAATTGTTACAAAGAACGTTGTCAATCCTTTTTAAGTAATGAAGAATTACGACGTGCTTCTAAACTCTTCTGCGTCTTACGTAGCTCTTCTTTATAACTAGTTTCCTTACCACGATTTTCTACTTTTGCTTCTAATGCCAACTTGTCCAGTAACCCATTTCGTGGTATTTCTTTCACCAGTTGAATGTTTAAAAGTGAGGTCACTAATTGAGGCTTTATAATGAAACTATTTCCATTACGTCATGTAAAAAGGCTAAATAACGAGATCACATTAAATAAACCTTATGTGTTACGTTTATCTCATCTGTCTAACAGCCTAATGTTATTTATTTTTGCATTTATCTCCTCGTAAATTTTCCCATCCAAAAGTAAGAAGTGAATCACTGAACGAAACTGCACTTGTTCCATTTTATAGAACACGCTGAGCTATTAACGTATGTCAAATGACAGTACACGATGGTAACACCAATTCCCCTTAGTAGCACTATCTATTTTGAAGCACGAGTGCTTATTGATATTCTCTGGTGTGTTTTTCCTCATGTTAATTGTATACCTTTCTGCCATTTTAAGATAATGAATATAATCTTCACTACAAGTTTTGGGCAATATGCTAACGGTCCGTAATCTAATGTAAAGGTAGAGGAGCTGCCCACGCACATTAACCCTTTAGTTAGCGTCTCTGCTATTGTTACCTTGATAAACATATTTACACACTTAGCCTCCATGGGCATCTCTAACACAGTCCATGTCAGTTTGAATCCTGACGGCAACTAAAGTTTTTGAGTACAAAGATGTTCTGGTTACTTTGAGATGAAATGCAAGCTCACATCAGCTATCCAAGTGAGCTGTCAATTGTCTACCTCTGTTACCTCGAGTTTTGCCACTGTGCTCAAAGCAGGGCAGTGACGTTAGTGCTAGGATACACAAACATGAAACAGGCTACACGATCCTAACAATGGACACGTATCCTAACTTGAAACACTTTGCTTACCTCCCACACTGTGCTCAAAGCAGGGCAGTGACGTTAGTGCTAGGATACACAAACATGAAACAGGCTACACGATCCTAACAATGGACACGTATCCTAACTTGAAACACTTTGCTTACCTCCCACTGTGCTCAAAGCAGGGCAGTGACGTTAGTGCTAGGATACACAAACATGAAACAGGCTACACGATCCTAACAATGGACACGTATCCTAACTTGAAACACTTTGCTTACCTCCCACACTGTGCTCAAAGCAGGGCAGTGACGTTAGTGCTAGGATACACAAACATGAAACAGGCTACACGATCCTAACAATGGACACGTATCCTAACTTGAAACACTTTGCTTACCTCCCACACTGTGCTCAAAGCAGGGCAGTGACGTTAGTGCTAGGATACACAAACATGAAACAGGCTACACGATCCTAACAATGGACACGTATCCTAACTTGAAACACTTTGCAGGACACATAATATTCATGTCAGGCTCCACACACAGATGTGAACAGCTACTTTCAATAATGAACCAAAGTTAAATAATTCGCCGGTCTAATTTAAATCAAAATTGTCTGCTCTCTATGTTGCGTCTAACCAGCAATACTGCCCAACCAAACATATAGTAATTAGTAGAAAATAAAAGCTGTCAGCATTCTATCAATAGCCAAAATAAAGAAAAAAAGCATTGAGAATATAAATATTTCAAATGTTTTACTGTTGTTGTGTATGATTTGTACGCAAATTATTTTATCATATGTTTTCAGGACTAGTATCATGATTTTGTATTGCAAAATAATCACCTCATTGTTGATAGTATTAACGGTAGGATTTTGCAAGCATTGTATATCCTCATGTGCTTCCAAGCACATATATGTATACACATACCGAGGTATTTTTATGTAGGTAAATGTTTGTTATCATTGTAAAGTTTGTTTCGCTGCAAGAGTGCACTCTTCTCAGCAGCAGTAATTATGTTTTGTAGGGTTTTGAAAGGATTTAATACAGATGTGTACGATCATATTCACAAGACGTCATCACTTGTTCTTCAGTATTAATGTGAATTTTAGTTAAGAATGTTTTCATACTAAAGTATCCGATTCTATTCCATTAAAGTCAGTAGATTTTATAAGTGCATGCCACTGTTGACTCCGTAGACAGGTTTGTATTAACACTTCTGTTCAGCATTGGATGACTACTAATGCTAAGTGGAATGGGTAGAAGTATTCCCCACCCCTGATGTAGAGCAAAGAACTAAACTACTAAATTCAAATTTACAAGTCTCAAACTTGTTTTATCATTTGACTACCTTTCTTCTTTCACTAAATTATTGGATACATGCGAACAGAAAGAGAGAGAGAGAGAGAGAGAGAGAGAGAGAGAGAGAGAGAATTTCCTACTTGTGTAGGAATTTAATCAAGGGATGCACGAAGTTTTGTTCTTGACTTTTTGCAGGGATATCGATGATTTTAAACATCGGTAGAAATACGAGTGCATATTTAACCATTTCAGCAAACACATGTTCAAAAACATTAATTATGTGCCAAACAAGGCCAAGCTAAAGTCTGAGTTGATGTTAATTCACATCTACGGGGACCACTTTAAAAAGTGTGATAAACTGATATATTGAACCTTGGGGAAAAGGAAAAGTATTTTTTTTTTTGGGGGGGGGGGATTTCTAAAAAATAAGGCATTAAAGTTTTTGCTTGCCTAAAATGGGACGAATTGGCGTTATTAAGACCAGTTGTTCCGAATAAGGCTAGCTCAAATTATTTTACTTCAGGTACAAGACAGAAGTGAACATGTGAACGATGAAGTAAGATTCTGAACAAAGTAGGCCTATTAAACAGAACTAATGGAATATGAAAGCTCAGTAATTACAAATTTACTTATATAGATCCAAAAATTAAAACAAACAAAAAACTAATGTGTTCCATTGACATGACTTTCTCTATATTTTGTAACAAATAACAATTATTAGCAATTATTGCTAAAATGGTTAATCTTCTGCATACCTCATGTTAATCGAGATAAACATTATCAGAAATTGTCTTATTACTTGTTTTCTTGTAGATAAGTGAAAGGGGAATAAGGGAATACACTAGGCTAAATCGATAGTCAAATCTTTTAAAAGTCGATTGCTGTGTGACGAAAATCTCTCCTTTTTTTAAATTTTAATTCCCGTATGAGAAGAGTTTAAGTTCCCCTCAACATTTTCGTGCGGTCTCCTTGAGAATAGTAAGCTTAAATACCATGTTTGGTATTTTACCAACTTTTCGTTTTTGAGTTATCATGTTCACAGACACACACACACATACACGCTTTATACGTGTATATCGGTATCGAAGTTTTGGGTGGAATGCAATACCTTCTCTACCTATGTATTATGTACTAAGTATAGAGTGTAAAAAGATGACAAGAAATGTTAACGTATGCCTCGTCACATTCTGGACACTGAAAATGAACAACCTTATCTTGCTTTTTATACCAACAGAAAGTTCATGGACATGGCTGTGGCGACTTTGACGCATTGTCACATCTATCATGTTGTTCTCGTTACAAGTATGGCCATAGCCGTATAAGTCTATTAGTGCTCTCTCTGCAATTTCTACCAATAACAACCACAAATGTGATATCTACCGTTAAAAACCTCTTTATACAGTATTAAAGTAAATTAATTAAATTTCAATAATACTAATAATAATAATAATAGTAATAATAATATATATATATATATTTATACTAAAACATATTTTAGGAAATAATACATGGCGCCATTATCGACAATGTACTTAGCTAAATCAGATCCATACGCATAACTTGTTTCTTCTTTGTTCTCGCACATACTGAGAAGGAAAGAGCGGTTGATGTGTTCCAAGGGCCAAGAGATCAATCAGATGAAGGAGATCCTGCTACCCACCTACAGTGTAGTAACGTTTTTCAGAAACCATTGATTGGTCTACATAGCCTTATTTGGCTAATATAGCTCACATCTTTGATGAAATATTCATTAGTAGTTACATAAAGATACGTCTGAACGGTTTACACTTTGTAGTTTAGCATTAGGGGTATTTATTTCCCATGAGTTCTCTACTGCGAATATATTTTCTCTGACATTTTAATTTCATTTATTATTTATACTATTTTTAGCTGTCAGGCCTCGAATCTTGTTTTAATTTGAATGTTTAAATACACAAAATTGTGGTTCTACATTCCAAGCTGCACATTCCCATATACGCGCCATACTTCATCTAACATTTTAATTGCATTTATTATTGTCATTATTTCTTTACTATCATACCCCAAATTGTTTCCACTTTAAGTGTTAGTTAAAAATCTAATGAGAAATAATTGAAACCAAAATGTTAGATAAAAGATGGCTGGTTTCGTTTGTTTTTGTAGTTTAGCGTTCTTTAACGTGGTTGGTCATATCAGATTGGTGAAGTGATGCTCAAATGATTTCGTCGTCCATGGAGCTTAAAGTTACCCGACATTAATCTTCTGAGAATAAGGAAAACCCCGAGAGAGAAAGAACTCATACGGTTAACTCACTCTAAGGAAGATTCGAACTCGCGACCTGTGGAACGCGAGGCAGTCACGTTACCACCACACTACCAAGGCAGGTTATGGCCGGTTTTGTTTACTGTAGAGAGGCAAAAACTCACAACTGCTGCATTTGACAATCGCTGGTTCCGACCTTGACAACATATTATGGGGCAACAGGTCAGTGAGCACACCATCACAGTTTATAGGATGCTCCGACACTATTCCTTCAAATTAATGCAGGTGGTAGAAAACATCAAAACAAATATATTTCAGTAAGAAACATACGATTCTTGACTGAAATTTCTGATGCTAGGGACGATTTACAGATGGTAGTTTAGCGTGCTAATTGCAGCACAGGAAATGCTCGAATTCGCGACCGTTGTCCTGTATGCACGCAGTACATCGGCAAACCATCGATTGTCGTGTGTGTTCGAAGTTACCTGGCATGTCCGCAATCGTACCAGCAGCGACGAGGTCTTCTTTTTCAACATACACCTTTCTAGCACAGTTTGGTGAAGACAGAGATGGTACAAACCCTTTGAGAGTGGGTCGGACAAGGTCTTGCATGTGTAAACACGTGTAACACTAATTGTCGGTTCCTTCGAGCCTGACCATCCCTTCCTCATTATTAGATGATTGCTATTGCAATCTCCTGAACGGCTGCGGTAAAAAGTGAACAACTGCTTCAAGTTATAGCTATACTTCAATGCTGAAATCAGGGAATAATGTTGGATAAAGTTATAGGTTGTCTAAATGATTTCATGCAATGGGAACTATCGTTTTAGGTATAGTATTCCATTTTTGAAAATATTTATTTATGCACAATCTTAAAATTATGTGATGGGTGATTCAAGTTATAGTCTGTGACTCAAAACTGAAATTAGAGAATCATGTTGGGTGGAGTTGCAGCCTGTCTAAGTGACTTCAAGCAATATTAACTGTTGTTTTTGGTATGATATTCCCTTTTTGAAAATATTCATTTATGCACATTCATAAACTTGCGTGATGAGTGTTTCTGATTATAGCTTATAATTCAACTGACATTAGAAAATAATGCTGAGTAAAGTTGTAGTCTCTCTAAGTGATTTCAATCAATGTTAATTGTCATTTTTGGTACAGTATTCCCTTTTTGAAAATATTTATTTATGCACATTCGTAATGCTATATGATTGCTTCAAGTTACAGCTTATAATTCAATGCTGAAATTAGATTATACTGTTGGGTGAAGTTGTAGGCTGCCTAAGTAATTTCAAGCAATGCTAACTTTTTTTTTTGTATGTTATTCCATTTTTGAAAATATTTATTTATGCACAATCCTAAAGTTATGTGATAGGTGCTTCAAGCTGTAGCTTATAATTCAATGCTGAAATTAGAGAATAATACTGGGTGAAGTTGCACAATGTCTAAGTGATTTAGGTCCGAAGTTTCCGTAAATACCAGCATTTTATATAAATCTTGCGATAATTATATGAATGATTTTTAATTGACTTGTCGTATAATACAGGTATGGAATTAGAATGCATTTTAATTAAGGTTGGTAGCTTAACTGTAATTAGAATTTCTTGAATGTGGGATGGCACAAGTTTAATTCTTGTACTGGATGAGGAGTGATATACGATTAAGAAAGGCCCTATATAGGCTTATTGTAACCCCAATTCTTTAAGCATTATTTCCATTTTAACTAACGTATTTGTAATTAGAATATCTTGACTGTGTGATAGCGCGAATTTAATTCTTGTTCTGGATGAGGGGTGATAAATGAACAAGAAAAACCTTATAACGTTTTATTATAACCCCAAATCTGTATGCGTTATTTCCATTATAATTAGCGTAATTGTAATCAGAATTTGTTGACTATGTGATAGCGCGAGTGTAATTCTTGTACTGTATGAGGATAGATAAATGAATAATAAAAGCCTTATAGCGTTTTATTGTAACCTCAATTTTTTAAGTGTTATTTTGATTCTAACTCGAGCAATTGTAATTAAAATCTTTTGAATGTAGAATAGCGGGAATAAGTCGGTAATAATATATATTTTATTTGTATGAATATTCATGGCCGAGGGAGTGGCATCCGTTTCGGTTTTATTCGCTCTCCCTATGTCCTTTCCTGTATGAGTTATTTAGATTGGAATTAAGGTCCATCGAGACGGGGATCGAAGCGGGTCCGCTAGACTAAGAAGCACTTAGATTCTTAAAGGCAGCATTCTTCTGCTAAGTGCAGCACTATACACCTTTCGCCATTACTGTTCGCCTAATAGTTGAGGGATACGCCAACACCTCAAAACGTCCTCGAAAGTTAAAGATTCGAACCAAGAACCTATGATTACAAATTATACTTTAATCCGATGTAGTGTAATAATAGTTACCATAAAATCTTTGTACCATCTTACTAGGACTAACAGTTCCGGAGAAAAGCAGGTTTAAGGTTTCACATCAAACCCCAGACCCTAAGGTAGGCTTGTGTATCTTATAACATTGAACTAATTCCTGTCTATTGAATGCACTTTACTCGAAGTTTTTATCTAAGTTAGATTGGAACCTCAGCAGTAATTGTTCTTGGGGCACAATAGGCAGAGCAGTTGTTCACTTTTTACCGCAGCCTTCTATTTCAAGCCGTTGAGGAGATTGCAATAGCAATCATCTAATAATGAGGAAGGGATGGTCAGGCTCGAAGGAACCGACAATTAGTGTTACACGTGTTTACACATGCAAGACCTTGTCCGACCCAATCACAAAGGGTTTGTACCGTCCTGTGCTTCACCCATCACTAGATTCCATCGGGTGTGCTTGACCATCTCTGTCTTCACAGAAATTTACTTGAAAACTGTGCTAGAAAAGTGTGCTTAAAGATATTTATGCTTCAAACATCACGTGCTCACTATTTATGAGGCTTGGCGACCTGCATGGCCAGGCCATAGGGCTGTCTCAGCAATCCATTTATTCCCAAATGTGGCGCATAGCCCCATCGTGTTGGAAGTACATCCTATGTCTAACATTCAGAGGTGCATCCTCTAACAGGTCTGGTAACACATGTTACACGAAGATGCGATAGCTTCGTCCGTTGAGGCGGATGTATGGTCCAATCAACAATCACCATGGATGCCAGCACACACATTAACACCGAACCGCCGTTGATGAGCTTGAGCTCGACTACCTCGTGGATTTACCTGTGCCCAAATACGCATTACGAACACTGAAACAGGTCTCACGGGTAAACAAAGCCTGGTCGGTGTACTGGACCTCAACCGAAAATAAGTGTAACAGGGCAGCCTGATGTAAAAACCATTGTGCGAACTGCACGCGTTTGGGAAAATATTCAGATTCTAGTGCTGCCACACGCTGAAAATGGATCCCACACAAGGCTATGTCTGACGCCAAGGATGTGTGTAATATTTCCTGTACTTGTGAATGGAGTGTCTTCAACTTGTTTTCCATTTTGGAAGTTCGTATTGTACGATTCCGACAGAAAAAAGGTTTGTTTCACGTAGCAGGCGATGCAGCTATCCGAACGTTTGATATTGTGGAACCCGTCAGTTGAGAAAGCGCTGTCGATACTCTCTCTCTCTCTCTCTCTCTCTCTGCAGCTCTATTCACAGGCCGTATATCAGATGCATCCACCCCATGTTCACTGTTGTTGTCACAAGGCGGTAGTGATTGCAATTGAATTGAAGTGTTTCCAAGCAGACCTCAGAGCCAACCGTTCGTACACAGAGCAGGTTTAAAGGGCAGTACACATTCCCTGTATTAATTTGATCGAACAGTTTCGGAGCAGCCTGTATACTGTAGATACGAGAAGGGCGTGTTGAAACTAAAAAATACCACTTTACATAGGCTGAGAAAACAAGTCTTCCCTAATCTAGCGGAAAACCTCCTGTTTCCAGATTTTTAGTCTGCAACTACGGTAAACGTTTTCGGCGGGGAAACCTTGAGTATCGTAGTTACGCCGAAATGTCCGGGATAAAGAATTTTTGCGTTCCACCTCGGCCACACAGCTCCTAGGACTGCTTTCTCGCTCTGACTCCGGCCGAGAAAGCCTTAATTTTACTGCAGAGGTTTTTTTTAAGGGATTGGAGGTTTCTGACAAATTTTTCTGTGTCGTATTCATCTCACGTGTAGACACAGTGTTTAAAAATTATGGTAAGTATTTAAACTACAGTATTGCTTACTGGCATAATGTTTTCCTACCTCCTTTTCCTACGTGTTAATATTATATTATTATTATTATTATTATTATTATTATTCGTAATGTACGTATACCTCCTAATGCATGGTTAGAGTATGTTCAGATTTGCGATCAGGTTTGTTTACACCTCTCTAATTTGTGACCACTTTGCAGGAGAAAAAACAGAAATATGGGAAGATGAAAGCATTTTCTAGAGCACTTTCAGCTAAAAAGCGAGTTTTCTTGTGTTTGGACCTCAACAGCTGATGCTTTTAAGGAGACACGGTGTTCACCGAGAAACCCATTGCTGGACATTCTGGATCCTACGTATTTGGCTTCTAATGTTGACGGAGAGGAGATATCATTGGTCATAAAAATCTAGACTTTGGATTTGAGGAAAAACATTTCCTTCAGAATAATTTCGGAAGTTCTACTTATAAAATTAGGTGAAATGTTTTTACTGAATGACATACCATCGAAGTTATTGTAATAGCAACACAGAAAGAGTAGCTACTGTATTTTACAATTATTAATAGCAAAAACCCGAAGTTATATAGTTATAAGGAATAGTTTGGTTCCCAATTTGGCGAGCCCCATGTTAGGAATCACAGACCTCCACAAATTAAGCCATCTGCATTTATTAACGAAACATTTCAAAACATTGCATTTCGAATTTCGCGAACCACAAAACTTTAATGTAATTTAAAACCCGAACCAACCTATAATAGCTAGTATATAATTTAATGTATACTTATTTAATAAAGTACTTACTCCGTTTTAGTATACCTCAGCTTTCTAACATGGAGCAAAACTTTCAGAAACGTGAACATATTTTCCTACATGTAACAGCAGGAAACAATGTCACTCTATTGACATCATACTTCAATGTGAGTCACACGACTGCCCACTAGTTCTAGCGCCCATTGTGTTATGGCATCACCTCTCTGACAGAAAACCTTGGAGCTTCCCCAGAATAGAAAATGTTCCCTGTACTTCACAATTTCACATTCACCTAGAATTACATTTTAGCTTACCGTTTCTTTTGTAGCATAATTTTACTGTCCGTGTTTATTAGAAATAAACATTTATTCAAACATTAAGCAAATATAACACTTTTAATTTTACTAGTTTTTTTTAATGTTGCATTGTGTTTTCAGTGAATATTTTGTTTACTTTTGTATATTTTATTACCCTGTTCATATATCACATATTAATTATTTCAGACTGAAATGCAAGTTATCAGTGTCGAAGCTACTGAGCTTTACTCCACTGCTAAAATAAATTAATAAATAAATAAAATAATAACTAATATACATTAACTACCAAGTCTGTAAAGTTTCTGAAGAACTTTGGTCTCCTTGCACCCTTCAATTCATTAACTTGGTTAGTTGACAGCCGTTCTTCAAAGCAGAGTTCAATGCAAGAAGCTCCTTCCCGGAAACCTGAAACCACGGACTTGAATCTGCGCATTAGACATCCTGATAGAGCACTCTACAGTGACTTTCAAATGGGATGAGACTTGTCCTTGAGCTCCACCAGGTCGGCAGCCAATTGGAGTGCTGCTGCGTTAAAATATCGCATTCGCGCTTAACTGGCTAGTAACGCGCTAAGTGAAACCATCTCTCATAAATACTACTTGCGCTTAGACAACATTTTTAATTTTGCAAAAAATAATTCACGAGAAAGATAGGGAATAATATTCGTAGCAGGACAGTAAAAACCACAGATTTTTAGCTCAAATAGTTTTCATAGCACACATGAACAAACATTGTGTCGCCAGGCAGATTTGCATGATCAGTAGGAGGGAAATATGAAAAGCGACCTGGCAACGCGGAGCACGATAACGCATCTCATTCGCTGCAGAGTAGAACTCTTCCCATTTGAAGAACATAGGAGTGCTAATGAGGCCGCATTACAATGGTTAAAACTATGGTTATTGTTCATTCTAAAGAATGTTAACCGTGAAGAGTGTCCCCTTTTGTAGTTCCTAATTAACTGAGTCTTAAAGGCAACAGACAGCTGTCGGAAATATGGTAAAAATAATTTGCTATTAATAAAATAAAGAGATGTTCATTCACTAGTAATATGTGTGCTGCTGCTCATAAAATTGGTTACTTGTGTCTATTATACACGTATAACTTGTATAAACTGATTACTAACCTCGATGTAAATTCATTTAACATAGAGGGTACCGTGGAATATCTTAAATTTAAAGTTTCTAACAGAAAAATGTTGCAGTTACTTAGAAATAAGTTCGCGCCAAAAATACCTATCTTTTATGTACATTGAGGTCACATGGAGTATGTGAAATTAATACTAAATTTGCAAAATGAAATGTGGTGGACATATGTTTTATAGCTTGCAGAATAGTCTGTATGATGTAATTTGCAAAATGAAATGTGGTGCACATATGTTTTATAGCTTACAGAACAGTCTGTATGCTGTAATTTTAGTTCAACTTAATAGTGGTGGCTTTAAAAATCTACTAATAGCTACATAAAATGCTTATAGGTGGTTATAAATTTCAACTGGATGTATAGCTAGATCACAATGTAAATGCTCTAGTGTGCTTTAATGGAATCACAGTAATTATTTTAGTGATATCAGGTGACAATATAAATTATAGCCCTACAGATTATAGCCTAATCATATTTTGTTCTGTTACTTCTTTGAGCTTCCGATTTGTTATTTCTCTATGAAGTATGAATATAGGCATATTAAAATAAAATCACAACGACTAAGAGATTTAAATTCGGATGAAAATACTTAGAACTAATATGGTGTTCTCCACGTTGCACTTGAGAAAAAGATGCAAAATAAATTGGTAAAAATGCTGCTAAAGGCCTGTAAAGTAATTTGTGACACAATACATTAACAATTAGCTACGTGTTCGCACAGAGAATTTGTGTTAACCTCCTCGTCTCAGGTGAGAAAGGAAAAAAATATGAATAAAGGGTCAGGTATGAATAACGGAAATGCAAGCCCACGATTCTCCTTTGGATCCACTGGTTCATTGAAAACAAATAATAATCGTTAAATTTCCCCAAAACGAAGGGTTGCCGTGTCATTTTGCCTTGAGATTTACGCCAAAATCTTAGATTGGTTTACCACAACTTCTTTTCATTTGTGCGACATTTAATAATTTATTGTGGTTAGGCACAGAGATAATTGAATACATGTTACAATAATCTTAGCTGCAGAAGAAAAGTTGAGTTTTACTATAAAAAATACCGGCAGTTGGCATAAATGTAAACACACAGGGGTAAATGATTCTCCTGTTATGGAATAAAACGAAATATTGGTAGAGATTTGGCACATAAAGCTTTCTGGGCAGTTAAATATAGCTTTTTATTCAACACACACAAACACAAAAGACAGGTTTTAATCACGACGCGTTATAAAATAACCAGTATACCAAAAACCTGCGCCTAAGCACCTGCAATATTTGTTTAAAAACGTGATAGGTACACGATAATTGCCTCTGTTGCATGCCGCGCACTTGTGTGCAGGCATGTTTGCGTGCACGTAAACTGGAATGAAGTTGTACAGTTGACTCTCCCCAACACCTCTTGATATTGCACGCAACGTTGTTCACCACTGCCATACAATTAAATTACTTTAGTGTTGAGGGAGCTATAAATGAATTCGTTATTCACGTTTCACAAACAGTAAATCATACTGTAGTCGGTACTGCCAAAAGTGTTAAGTAGTGTTACAACTGTTACATTTTTCCAATTGATTAAATATTCAAATATGTAAACGAATTTCGTTAATTATATCAGTATGTTGTTTTTCTTTTAACAAGATTGAATTACTACATAACGTTTCTTAAATGTTACTAAGTTATGAAAAACTGATTTTAACACCCATTTTCCTCTACAATGCGCCTGTGTCTCCGGCTACCATTAATTATTTTCATCTGTATGATGCTTCCTTTGAGTATTATTTGTAGATTATATTGGTAATTACATATATAGGCTGCACAACTTGCGTGGTTTCTTACAAGCCTGAAATTTTGCGTCAGAAAAATTTTAGATCGAAAACCGATTAGATAACCTGAAATCCATTATGCGGCGTGTTGTTTGATCATTTGAACAGTGTAAGAATTTAGAATACACTGTAGGAAAATTATATATAAGAGGAAAATAAACATGAGGTAAATGTGACTTGCTATATTCTGTCTAACATGCTCATACTTTGCTATGTGAAAGGCTTATTGAGCAGTTCCTGGAACACTCAAATTGCGCCAACATAGTAGAGGTAAGGAATACTAGTGTAGGACCCTGAGAGAGGGAGACTAAAAGAGTTCGAGGGTGGCTCTAGGGATAACCTAGCGTTATTTCGGAGGTGGATGCTAATGTACCACGTAAACGCCATGTTTAACTTAGAGCTTAAGACAGGAAAGAAGAATGAGGGTGTATAAATAGGAATGGAGCTCTTTACAAGGCAAGAAATCGTTGATTCATTTGCAACCTTATTGCAATTAGGGAAAAATTACTTACCTACCTACAGGAAAAATAACGTTGGAGAATCTGCAGGGTAATTCTGAAGTAAGGCAAGGTTTGCCTGTTGGAAGCGAAATGCTGGTGGTAACGGTGAGACAGAAGGTGTGGCATTTCAGCAACACCACAATAGATGCACCGGCAAAACTCGTTTATGAACTTGAAAATGACTAGGTCACTATTACCCTTGGAAGAGATGGCTCAAGTTTTCGCCTGAGATTGGCATTCGGGAAGTCATGGGCTTAATTCCCGCGGCCGACATCTGTGACTCAGGGCTATTTTGGAGGCTTTTCTGGGGCACTAGCCGAATGCTGTGGGTACTTCCTATCCCTTCATTTCATATCCATTTCATCCAACCAGTCTCTTTCAGAATTGTGTTAGTGAGGACTGCGGTGACGGCGCCCTTTGGTGGTGTTGAATGTGCTTTAGAAATATAGCTTTCGGTGGCGTGGTGCCCTTAAGGTCATCTGTAGCACCTGGCAGTCAAACCTGGGCGCGGGCTCTTAGCCCGTGTCGAGATGAAGAGCTGTCTGGTCTATGCTAGGGACCCTCCATGGTGGTCCTTCCCCGCAGTCCCGTTCCGAGGGCAAGTTGATACTCTCATTTCATCCTATCTTCCTATGGTCTGACGCACAATAAGCTCATGGCGGCTACAGTGTGGAACCCCTCCGGAACAACACACACACACACGTACGCACACATACACACACGCCGCTTCAAGAATCCACTGCATGACGACAGGCTAAGAGAACATTTAGGAGATGTAAGCTTGCAATGTACGCAACAATCTGCGATAGATTCTAATATCCAATGTCGGAGAAAAGCCCTAATCACCTACTAAAACCCATTCAGAAAAGTGGAAAATCAACTAACCTCTTCAGCGATAAGGTATGTACTGCAGCTTTGTGGGGCAACATTATGTCCAGTTAGATGATAAGACGGCGATTATAGGTATAAGCATGATGTTCTTCACTACACTGATAACGAAGGCACCCGTACAATTTGGCAGGCGCCTGCACGCGTCCCGCTCTCAAACCAACCGGAAGAGCAGAACACAAGGTTTGGTAGAATCTTTGAAGGGCCTTGCACTCCTTGATACTCGCTTATAGTTACAGAGGAGAAGAAGAAAATCAAGAAGCACATAGAGCAGTGTAGAATCAAGCTTTGTGTCGGACAACATGAAATTGAACGCTGTCCCAAGTACAGTTTCTTGTTACTCCAGATTCACTAAACACTGGATTCCTAGAGGTACTTGACCAAGATAGAATTTGTTACACTGCCAACAGGTTTGGCTTCTTAAGAATAGAAACACCGTAGTTTTGAGCATTCAGGGGTTCCGGCTATGTAAGTTATGTTTTGGCTTCTATAACGCACCAAGTAGATTCAATGTCCCATTTTGTCAACAATGATGGGGCTGATGTATAAATCTTATACCTTATTATAACTAAATAATTACATTAATATAGGCAAGATGCTGCAGAGACAGCAGGGAGCAAATCCGAAGATGAACAAAAAGAAAAGGTAGCTATAATGAAGTATCTTTACTACTTAAGACCCTTAGTTTTTCCTTGGACGTGGCCAAAGACCAGAACAAGACATGCCCTAAGAACAAGTGGGAGCTGCGAAGCGTTATTTGTATATTCAGTTACTACTGCCGATTCATAAAATTATAAAACTACTCACTTGCCGGAAGGAGAATCATTGGTTATACCAGTGGAGAGAGGTGGTCAATTCAGCATTGTAGGCATTATACTTATCCCTTTCTGGCAGTCGCCCTCCGTGGTGTAATGGTATAGACACAAAGTCGGGGGTTCAAACCCGGCGGAAGACGATAGATTTTTTTTTCGGGCGTAAAAATCCTTAGCATTGCTTCCTTCGGAAGGGAAGTAAAGCTGCTGGTCCCGTGTCGTAGATTTACGGCACATAAAAGAACCTCAAGCCTGATAGAGAGGCCTCCGAGCAAAATTAAGCGATCTTGCACGCCCAGTATAGAATGGGACGTTAAAGAGCGTACATAAATAAAACTCCAATAAAAATCCTCTCTGCCAGGCCTAACTCGCGCTTTACACAGTCAGACTGCCTCGGCTGTGCACACTGCCATCCACGCTGTCGCCAATAAAGAATCACAGTATTGGGACAGCGGCAGTGGTTGATACTTTATTTCAGTCAGACTCTGGTGAAGGTCGGAGAAAAACGTATGTCCGATCCGCAAGGAGGGGGGTTCTTACCAGTAGTGAAGACCATGAAGAACACAGATAAGTTCTTGAATAGGTCATCATTTTCACTTATGCCCTGACAATTTTGCCCTTGTAGCTTGTAGAACTTGAAAGAACAACTCACCAGTTTATCCAGGGCTACAAAAACAACAGTTAAGTTGGGAATGCCCACAGTGAAGTAATCAGAAAAACTCGGAAATCTTATCTAGAAGAAACGATCAAGAGGAGTGCACTCACTGGTGAAAGGTGAAAGGTCCCTGCGGATGACTGAGATAACGCAAGCCTCAGAAGGTACAGTAGGAGGATATTGATGGGGTGCAACTCCTGAGAGAAGTAGAATTGCGCATAGCCACAACTACTGCTGAGCTCATTGGGACCTTCGAGAGACAAGGGCGGGACAATTTAAATTTGGTTATTAGATTAATGAGAGACTTAGATATACATAGAAGCTAATTCTATTCCTGCGAAGCTGCGGTTTCATGTGGAGACACGGGAAGCAGTTGATATTTTGGATATATTTATACAAATTCACAAAATCGTGAGAAAATTCTCAAAAACAATTTTCTCTTTTGTTTTATTCCATTTCTTTATTTTCTTGAAAAAATCGTTTGACCCTTTCACTTTAATAAAACAAACTTGTATTACTTGCCAGAATCTAAAGAGTAAGTGAATCAAGTTTCCCGATTATGTGTACTAACTAGGAGAACTTAATTAAAAATGCGGGTGAGTTACGTTTAAACGATTTTTCTGTTGCCCGTATGGCATATTTTTATTAAGCTTCTACAGCTATTCCTATAACATCTTATTTTTCAATTAGTTTATGTTAGTTAAACCAATCGTTTGCAGAAATTACCTTACTAAACATTACTCTGTAGATACATAAGGGATAGAGGACAGTCAAGCGCTAGTAACATGCTTAAAAGCGGGTCGATATATCTTAGACTTAGCATACTCATTCCATAACTTCACGAGAATATAAATATGCGGCAGGAATCTTGCTGCATGTCTTTTCTCTCCCAGAAAATGTTGTTAGTTGCGTTGTTCGTCTCCGATTTCTCGTTGATATTTTCCTACGCTCCTAGATGTACTAATCGGGTTTAGAAGCAAAAATGGGGAAGTATCGCCAAGAATCTCTTTCAAGTGGTATTTTATGCAGACCAGCAACTATTACAAATATGACATTAGTGATCAGAAACCTGTGTCTCCTTAATTCCCTTTTGTATGTTCTCCTGCTTCAACCATGGCTCTAGGGATATTTGCATATTTTAACCCAGTTAGCATTATTCTGCCCATAATAATATCACTGTTGAACTACAGATCGATTTCGCCTGTTGTGGGATTCTTGCACCTCACATCGTGGTAGCCTGCGATTGTTCCACCGTAAGTTTATTTTCCTTCTTTGGGTTTACATACAGCAAGAATTCAGCCTTTGAAGAACCCTGAGAGCATCTGATACAGCAAAACAAATGGGAATTGTTTCTGCTAGCTGTTGCGTTATAGTTATTTCCCTCATCAGATATGATCTGTTGATGCGTGTTCATAAATGAGTTATTTGTTTGTTAAACCCCATTGTTTGAATAACAATGTTCTGTTACTTACCATATTGATTACGAGACATTATTTGTACACTGTCTGTTACTGCTATTTGAATGAGTTGCTGGTAATAAGTATGTGGGTTTTTCCAAAGTCACTTTGTATGATGCCAATAAACACTTTGTGGCAATTTTACTTCTGTTTCTCGATAGATCTGCCTTTGTATGAAACATAATCAAGGGGTTTATCGATGTACTCTTTCTGAAGAGTCTAAACATGTGCTATCAATTTAATGGGTTTTGCGCTATTTGTAGCCAAAATTTTGAAACATAATATACGTAACTAATTTGGAATTTTTCGCCACTTATTTCCATGCTCGTAAAATAGAACATTAAGTACGTTTTATCATATCTTTATGCTTCTACTTTCTAATAGGTTTTGGAATAGCACTGAGTGCTTTAGTTGAAGCAGACGCTCCTTTGTCCTCAAACTTACGTTTGACTTCGATTACAAGCTATCCTTATTCACTAAAGGTACACGCATGCACTCATATCATACAGAAATATAGAATAACAAATTCTTCCTCATCGTTGGATCTGCATATAACAAATTCTTTATGTAGCACGTTAGAATGGAACAATAGACTTGCAGATGCGCTGCATTTACAGTTTCGTATCTTAATCCAGACAGTTTGAGACTCATAGATAACAACAGCGAACACTGGATTAATATCGGCACCACATCGACAGCTAAATACAGTTTATATCTCCCCGTATTGGGTTATTATCGTCTTTCTCTCTATGGCATACAGTACAGAGTTATCCAAAATAAAAATGAGGACACGACATATGTAATGTCGAGAATTTTTGCGATAAAGAATTTAACGTGACTTGTAGGTATAGCATTATCACTACTTAATATTGGATGAGCTTTCAGCTTGGCGATAAATGATTACCGTTATAGTTTACTCATTGTTAGTGGACTAATTCATTCAACTGCGCGTTAACTCTGTAAATGATTAAAGCAGTAATATAATATAATTTCCTATTGTTATCTTCATTACATTAAGTGCAGTTGAGTGACTTTAAACCATTATTTCTGTGAGAAACGAAGCCTAAATATGTTATCAACTTCTCAGAAGTTGTTTTTAATGTACCTTAAAATAGGAATGTGATATCTAGACTTCGGATCTTTAGCTCAAAAAAATGTGTATTTAGGTGTGTAAATGGGTCCTATAAAGTAGGGAAATAGGGCTACAATAGGCACAATAAATAAACAAATTTTATGCATCACGCCATGCAAAATATAGTGATTAATGTTTTATTTCAAAGGCACATAAATACAGTAGGATATATAAGATAATATGGTAATTGAACAATGATTATATTAAAAAAAATGTATGTCACTGTCGGTTAATTAAAACATTAAGGATAAAATTATTAAAAATTAATAGAATATTGCTATTTTTTAAATGACAAATTCTTCAGTTTCACTTTTGGCCCTAATTTTGTCTACAATAAATAACAGAAAGCATTTCCAGATGATGTGGGGTAAGTTTATATCTTTTGTTGGTCAGAATTAGCTTAAATGCTGAAAAAGATCTCTCAATGTCTGCGATGGTGACTGGAACATATTTGAAAAGAGAAATCATACGCGGATTAAATCTTGCAGGGAGATCTACCTCACTTCTGCTTAAAACATCTGATACTCCTTTCAGAACCAAATATCTAGGATGTTTGGTGAGCATCATTTGTAGTTTTCTGGAAGCAATTTTCCCAACTTCACCAACAGCTTTGTTAACTGACTTTCTGCTCTTGTAAATAACATGATTGATTCAGTGAGACTGAGCTTTGATGATTCTAATCGCTCAATTAGCGCGAATATGACAGATCCTCTCTCAAACATTTCTCTCGTACGACATTCTGGGCAGCCTTAACATGTTGGGATTCTTCCTCCGAAAAACTATTTACAACCTCTTCAACACTGTCAATGTTATCATTGTAATACTTCACAGCCTGCAACCACATACCCCATCTTGTCAAAATAGACGCTGGTGGCAAAGGCAGATTGGGACATCTTTCTCTGAAAGCTGCAATTCTACAACTTGACTTTAAAAATACATTCTTTATGGAGGATATTAAATCATTGATTTTGGGGAACTGGTTTCAAACGTCCTCTGCTACTCGAAGTGCAGGAGCCAGACAAGTAAGGTGTTTTAAGTTCTGGAAAAATACCTTTAAAAGTTTTCCAGTTGCTATCATATATGTTGCTGCATCAGTGTACATTCTTTATTCTTCACGCCATTCGGATACAGTACTTTTAGTCTGGAGTTTACGAAGTAGATAACTGATTGGGCATTAGTTTTCTCCAACACCCTCAAAGAAACCAAATGCGAAATTCCATAATTTTCTTCATCTAATTTTCCTACAGTTAAATTTGATATACTTCTTGCCAGAGCGTTTGTGGTTTCATCTACGGAAATCCAGATGTGGGAATCTCCTATTTCTGATCTTATTTCATTAAGCCGTGGTTCATACACCATCTCAAGATCATTTTTTCTAAGTGTCGATTCGGAGGGTATTCTTTCTCTGCAATACTTTTCTAAAAATGATTTCATTGTTGTATTTTCAACTACAATCCAAGGAATGTTGGCTGCAGTGAATGCTTTACACACATCAAAATAGAACTGGGATTTCGTTGCTGAGGTCATGGGCTGTGTAAGTAAAGTTTGCTTCTGAGGATCTTTCTTTTTAGAATTTGCTTGATGCATTGAAGTTTACTCGTGTTGTACCAGGTGCCTCCTCTTTTATGAATATATTTTAAAATTGGTAAATCATATGTAGTTAAAATAGTAAAAATTTTAAGTGAATTACCAATATAAGTTTACATAACAATTAGTATAGCTTAAAAAAGTTGCCTTTTATAAAATTAGAATTGTCTTGGTCTGTTCTACTGTTAGACCCCAGAGTTGAACTTAATAAAATTGCAGCAAACAAATTTGAGATTACTTTCAGATAGAAGAAAAATGCATACCTTACAATTAATCGCGGTAGTCCATATACATGGTTTCGTGTGGATAATAAGAATACAACAAAAAGCTTACCTCTTTATTGCAGACCTCACAGAAGATTATTTTCCCATCTGTCGTATAAGACTGAAAATCCAAAACCCATGTTCTTATTAATGCACTTGTGGTAGATTTATTCTTGGGCATTTTGCAACGCTAGCACAAAAATTACCGCAGCAATCAAAGAGTTTAATATAGTTATATGAACACTAACCGACACTTGGCCTTATTCTCAAATAACTGTTTCCGAGAACCAGACGTGGGCCAATTGTTGTTACTGTATTACATTGCCGAAGTTCCGATTTCGCATGCGGCACCTTAAGATTTCACTAATTGTTCCGTTATTTATTGTTGCGCTAAGTCTTTTATAAACGACACTACGCCGCATTTCATCAAACGACATTAAATAAGAATCCAGTCAATGAAGTGCTTGTGGTTCAATGTATAATCATTTATTGAATACAACAGTGTAATGAATACATTCATTGGCACTTTAAAAAAAGGCATTTATGTGCACCAAAAGCCATTTATGTTGAGATAGGTGTCTAAGGGCACTATAAAAGTTGGTTAATATATTTTCAGGTGAATTATATGTGTAATTATCTAAGTTAGGCTCAATAAGCTATAAAGAAAACCAATAGGTAAAAAGCTACAAATGTGAAGTCGTGATGTCCATGAATAAAAATAATGGCTTATTCTGATTCTCGTGAATTCTACTTATTCTTCTGAGCCTCAAGTCTGAGAAAAACAATCAGTCCTGACTTTAAGCAGTTGACTTGAACATTAATTCCTAAGCTAGTAGCAAATCGTATCTAAAAGAACATTACACATATGTAGAACAACACAAATTGAAAATTAGTTTCTCATTTAACAGACTGCTAAATGTGTGCATGTATACAATTAGTGTAAATTTTGTAGTTCATTCGCCAAACATAAGGCTAGGAACGAGAAGCACAACAAAAGTAGATATCTCATAGTATTTTACAGATTCAAAAGTTGTAAATAATATATACAAATTATAAAGATATCACGTTATACAACCACACTGCGTATACGACTAACTGAGGGTATAGAAATTTAGTGAAATGTGCATAGCCTATAAGCCAGAAACAGCAGGATATATATGACAAAAACCATTTGACGGAGGGAACATATGACCACCAGCCGATGTTTCGTGCTTACAGCCCCGGGAGAAACGTTTGAGGTAAACGAACCTCAGAGGACTATTAATACACAGAAGGCCATATAGACGACAGAGACACGCAGGGCTCCTAATAGTTGCAGACTTCACCACAAGAGAGTCACTTTGTGCAATCCCTCTAGCGGCCGGGAAACACGATAGAACACAGATCAAAATGGTTCATTGCGCATGGCGAAACATCGAATCTGAAAGACATGTGACTTGTGGATTGTATGAGTAACGTGGGCAATTTAAATACATGCGATTCTGCACACATTTTTTCATACGATTAAAAGCAAGTGAAGTTATGTATTATTTTGCTGATTTGGCTGTAATGAAAAAATCGTGAAAGGAAGCATTCGTAAACATTGCATGAACATCCACGTGATGTTTACAGTCGTTACGGGCTAATTATGCACAGATTTGAAAATAGAATACTTCAGCTGTGAGTTGAGAAAGGAATTTAAGTAAGTGTTGATGAGCAACATAGACTTAGGGCCGAATTCATAGTCATACTTATTTTAAGCCCAGTCTTAAGCATTGTCTTATACAGATTTTCATTCCAAGGTTAGGTCTTAAGCCTTTGCTTAGGACTACGTATTTGTGGGGTTAAGCATTGACTTATAGCTCGTCAGATCAACATGGCACACGATTTTGCAGAATATGTGGAGTTTCACGGTGCACAAATTATGCGAATACCCAAATGGTACATCAGGGATGTTTCTAATCCATTGGAAATGAGTGATTACCAGTTCCAACGACGATTTCACTTCAGAAAATGCACGGTACTCAATTTGCTTGTTCCGTTGTTGGAGAAGGACAACATAACCAATACAGGTTTGCCGATTTCTCCACTAATGAAAATACTTAGAGCACTACGATTTTACGCCACCTCTTCATTTCAGGTAAGTACGGAGTTGACAATGTTTTAGGTTTATAATACATATATCACGGTAACATAACCTAAGAGTTCCGCTGTCGTTTCCTGAGGGTCTTGGTTAGCATCTATTTCTTTGTTAATATCATTGTGTGTCTAATAAATCGTTGCAAATGTTTTAAATTTTGAAAGAACTGATTTCGGGATGCAACTGAGCATAGACTGATAACTGGTAATTACGAAATAGCAATTCAATAATATTATCAACTCTTATTTTGTACAACAGCGGCATTATAACTTTCATATATGCCCTAATTTAAGGAAAAAAGTTTGTGGGTATACTAGTGGTTTCTCATAAAGACGTTTGGAACAACTTAAACATAATTGTGTTTAAAAAATCCTTGACTCTGTATTATGTACCTTAAACATCTATCACTTGATCTTTCAATCCTTTATAATCCCATTGCAATGCATCTTTCAATTAAATAGACATTGCAATCATAATACTGGTATCAAACTGTTTGCATAATATTTTATGTCACACAGTCAAATCCATGCCAAATTAAATTCAAAATCAATATAATTTTCTTTCAATGTATGCAGTTCCTCATATGGCTTATTGTCACATGTTTAATAGCCACATGTATTACAAAATAAAAACTTCATGCACATTAGCAGTAAAGTAAATACATCACATAATAATTTTCCAGCCACTTGCCCAGGCAAATGTGAAAGTTAACCAAGCATAGCATTTAATACCAGCTTTATTGGTTAAGATTAATAGCTCTTCTGCTTGTATTATTTTACATGCACCTTTGATTTGTCTAAAAAATTCTATGGAAAACTAAAAATCGCAATTTTCTGTTGTCTAACTTGAAATTAGTACCACATATTCAACCATAAAAAAGCAGATAGATTTGTTCAGATTTGTTAATTGGTTTTTGACAGACCTATCTACTTCTTTATTTCTAAACTAATAATAATAATAATAATAATAATAAGTACATTAATTATTTTTAATTTCGGAGATCAATTTAATGAATTTCCAAAATAAAAATAGAAAGATAGTGCAATGCGAAAAATAACCATGATTATCCAGTTGGATTCAACCGAAATTTACTAACGTTTTCTTCCTTTTGTTTGATAAAAAAATTAGTTAAAATTATGACAGCAATAATTACAATGCAGGTTTTTGTTCATTATTGTATGCACATACATAATTTGAATTAGTACATGAGAGCAAATTTTAATTTTGAGTGTGAAGTGGCTGTGGAAAAGATTAGTAAAATTGAACATGAATCACCTAATATTTGTATATAATAACAGTAGTTTAACGCCTAAGTATATTAACTTATCTGAACATCTTAAAGCATGATAGTAATAAAGACCTCAAAAGAAAGAGTTGGGAGTGTTCTCTGAGGTTTACATGGTTCTATAACTATTTAAATGGACATTTGGAGCTTTTTAATAATTACTCATAAAAAGAAAAACAAATAGATATTTTACGCTGAATCTTTTCCACATACAATATTAGAAATGCACGGACCATGTTAATTGATTTTATTACAATGCAGCTTAATTTCTGACGTTTCATTCTAGCATATAAAATAATTAATACGACATGTTAAGCTAATATTTTTATTTTTTGCAGTTGGTCTGTGCAGATTTGTACAGAGTCAGCCAGTCAACAGTGTGCAGAGTCATTTCAGAGGTGTCGCACACTCTGGCAACTCAAATTCGAAGGTACATTCACTTTCCTGCAGATCTCAACCAAACGAAGTTGCAGTTTTTCCAAAAAAGTGGATTTCCAGGAGTCATTGGTATCATTGATGTGACCCAAGTACCAATCAAAAGGCCTGGAGGTAACAATGCAGAGGTGTCAGAGTACGGCTTAGTGAGAGGCAATTAAATGACACCTTACTTGGTGATAGTGGTTATCCGCAACGCCACTACATTTACACTCTGTCCCACCTCCATCTAACCAAGCTGAAACGAATTATAATACAGCCCATAGAAGTGAAGTTGAACGCACAATTAGGAGATGGAAGAGAAAGGTTCCCATGTCTTTACTATGAGCTGCAGAATGTCACAAGAACTATAACTGCTTGTACTGTTTTGCATAATATTGGAATCGAAGTTACAGATGATTGGGAAATGAAAGAGCTGGAAGGGGATGGGGAATTATTGAAGTACCTTTTGTACCTGCAGCAGAAAATGTGAGGGGAAAAGCAACAAGACTAGAATTTATTGAAAGGCATAATTTTATTCATTTAATTTTTTATAACAATTTCAACTCCAATTTTAATTTCTCCTCTAGGAACACTGCTTCCCCGTGAGCATTCTGGAGCCGCACCCTTATAATTTCACAATTTAATTCCAGCTGAGTCTTCCTTTTTTCACCAATTTCTTGCTCTAAATGTAATAGGTACTGTGCCTTTTTTATTCTTAAGTTTGCCTCCTTGTTGAAGGCAGAAACCTTGCAGTAACCTGAAAATAATCATAATTTAAACTAGGGGCAGAATTCTTTAATAGCTGTTACTTAAGAGTTTCTTTAGTTTAGTGTTACTTTGTTTGTACAGTATAAAACTTACAATTCTCCATTATTATGAACTATCTAAGGAAGATATGGACAGAGAATTAATCTATGAATTTCTTTTAGGATTTAGTAAAAACAATATTTCTTTGTTTACTTTTATGGTTTTAAACTTATCTGGATTTAAATAATAATTGGCAGTGACAGTTAAACCATTTTTTGTTCTCCTGAAAAAAGCCTGTTTATCAACAAACATTTATAAAAATTCCCACATATTTGTTTCTTACTGCTTATGATTGGATTACGTTTACTGTCATATTTTACAACCTTTTATCTTAATTAAGTAATAAAGCAGCCAAATTTAAGTTTTTCTTTTGGGTATCTTAACTCTCTATGGGGTTATGGTGTCCAAATTAACAAACTGATACGTTCATAATGGAATGTTACATGCAATCAAGGAAAATCTATTGTAATTTGAATTTTATTTTGCTATTTACATTCAAAGTTGTATTATTCTACCTCATAGTCGCACACATTTATATATACTTTATTATATAGAATGTAAACTGCATTTTATAGAGCTTTACACAAAAAGCGCCCTTTCGGATTTTGCATTTTGTGTGTGCATGTGAGTGCAGTCATGGGTATCAGGATAGTGAATTAAAAATTATGCTCCCACCTTAAAGTTGTGTTTGCTATTAACAGGACATGTGCTGAAATATTAATCCTTCTTATAAGGATCAACACTGGAGATTATAAAGTTAATGTAAGAGGTAAAGAATATACATAGTGAGGATGCAGTAATTTATATCTTTTGATAGATTCATGCATGGGATTGTGCAACATTTTCATGTATACTTAGTAAATTTTAAAATATACCTTCTGTAGTACTTTTTGGGGTTTTCCAGCCTATTTTTGGAGACCGTCTTTTTTTAATTGCAGCTCCTGTAAATATAATAAGATAGAAACCTCATTTAATAAAGTAAAAGTACATTTGATTGAATAAAATCATGTTGTAATAGTTTAATAATTTATGTAATTTAACATGCCCTCAGCAGTATTTTGTGGGATGGAGTCAACCACAACACCTTCTGAATCTAAAGTAAGATAAGAACAGTGGTTGAAAAATAAAATATATTGTCAAATGTTCATGCCTAATTATTTGATAATAACAATCACCTCCACTTCCTTCAGCTTCTTCCTGTCCTACTCCTGTACTGTTTGACAGCAGTTGCTCTGGAAAGGGAGAAAACAGAAATATTAAGCATAAGCCATGCTTTGTGTATAACCACCATAAAATAGTAATGGATCTATGCAAGAGCTAAGTAGCATTAGATAATATGCATTTACAGTTACTCCAGGCTGAAACCCTATTTATCATAGCTCTAGTCATCATGGCATGTTATGTGCTCTTTCTACCTAAACATTCTCAAATTATGCAGAAGAATTATATTTTTCTGATTACATTTCTGCTAGGTAGAGCCCCAGAACACTGATTCATTATCCGAGGATAGCATGTATACAGCGATCTTAGCGAAACCACCATCTAATTATTTATAATAAAATAGTATATAATATAATGTCTCTGCATGTCATATATCAAAATGTGTTATATTTAATTTTATTTCTGCATAATTTAAAATTGTGAGGATGAAGTGAGAAGTGATCGACCGTACTTTGATCATTGCAGTTACTACTTTGTGTGGTGACAATATTCCACTATTAATAAGAGTGATCTATAAATTGAGAAATTAGCTTACTTTTAAGGATGTTCTTGTACATGTTCTAGAAACAAAATCTGTCATTGATAAAACAAATTCTGTTAAACGTTTCTATTTGTTGTATTATGCCATTGCCGTTTCACCATTGCTCATGATCCACAAAAGAATTTAACTCGCTGTTGTGTGAAAATTACTTTATCTGAATCAATTACATATTTTGCTACGACAAACGTTTATATGTTGTATTTAACAATCCCAGGCATACTTGACTGCTTAGTTTACTTCAATAATCAAAAGGCAGTTCAATTTTGTGACAAAGTGTACATATTTAATAATTGCTTCCAAGGTAAGTGTTTTGAAATTAGCACATTGGAATTGGAAGCACAGTTTAGAGTTGCTGGAAAGTTTAATGCAATTCAAGAAACATATACCTACTTAATACACTTTGTTTACATACCTAAACTTTGCTGTGAAACATCCTTATCCACAACCACATAGCAGTTGAAGCAGCAGCATGTCGCTATCAATTGTGTCCTGCAGCTCTATATTGACATTGCTGCAGGCATCCAACTCAGGATTAACTGTGGTTATGGGTGCAGGAGGGGGACCACCATCAGTCTTCAGTAAGCTTCTTTTTTCTGCTACCAGTTCAGCCTTCCTTTTAAATTTCAGATGTACCCATAACCTTTTTAGTTGTTCTGAATCCCTCTAAAAACAATACAAAAGAGCTACACTGTATCCAAATATGCAATAATCATAGTACATGTTTCCATTACAAAAAAGTGCTTTAAAAAGAAAACACTGCTTATGATTCCAGAAATAATTGTTAATTGCCACATGATAACTTCAGTAAGGGAATGTATATTTTATTTTTGAAGTTGAAATGGTACCATCATATACAATTTATCAGCAATAACCAAAACCGGGTCAATTGATTGTTATTTTGATTACTTAAATCTGTGCTTAATTATATTGCACTTAATATAATTATTGCACTTAATTGAGGCGGTAGGCCAAGGTTCCCCGTGAGCTGTCGTGCCAAGGAGTTAACTTAATTGAGATAAGTTTATGGATCAATTATTCACCTTTACAATTTTACAACTTCTTAGGAAACCAATAAATACAACTCAAGACGTATTAATGCAAATCCTTGTTTCTAAGTATTTATTATGTTATGTTTGTCCTATACTTTCATTATTTCTATGTTTAACTCTGTAAATAAATTCACTTAGGTAGTTCAAATTCAGCTTCATAAATGAAATGCAAGAAATTTTGGGAGTTTTTGTCGCGCAGATGATCGGAGTTTGAGACGGGCCTATCCCATGGCTACTCTTTGTCGTCATTCCACACTTATAGCATTTGGCCGCAAATTCTACACTCCTCTTCTTCAAAAAAAAAAAAAAAAAAAAAAAAGAACATCCCTGGCTGTGCCTTGCGGCTTATGGCTCTCAACATTGCGTTACGTTTAAATCGCGACAAATATAGCACTTTACCGGAAATCCTATTTATATTTCAGGTTATGTGGTTGGGTTAGCTAAAGTTTACCCAATCTAAAAACTAGGAAGATCACGCAAATTACAAATGATGTTGGTTTATTTTTACTGGCGGGGGATGGGGATTCTCAACTACAAACCCAGTCTGCTCTCTTGCTTAAAAGTCGCATATGCACCGCATGAACTGCTCAGATCCTTTATTGTGTTAAATCTATTGCACAGAAGTTCAACAAAATAACTATATTAAAACACAATTTTCCCAGAAGTAGTATCACATATTCATATCTCTTCAATTTTCAGGTACGTATTACAAATTACTTGAATTTAGAAATAAAGTTACTTCAAATTTCTTTATGAATCAGTACTATTGGTTTCATAAAACAATTGGATTGTTGTATGGAAATAAAACCCAAAGAAATGTTACCTGGTTGGTTTCTCCTTGTGCGTTGAATTCTGCAGCAATCTTGTCCCATGCCTCTTTTTTCTTCTGCAGAGAAACGCAGTCGGACTGCTTACTTTCCACCACTTTATGAAGGAGCACAAGATTTTGCAAGTGCTCCCTTTCAAAATCGCTAAAGCTTTTTCCTTTGGGCATTGCGTTACTTTTTAATCAAGACACACTCACAGAATCAGAAATCCAAGCTAATAATTCTGAAGACGCTAGCCAAAGTGCGCTCTCGCTGCCAGACATCCCAGTAACCAATAGGGCTTTAGAGAGATGGTGATGTCATGGATCTCTACATGTTGCCATAAGTACTCGTCTATAAGTAACAACTCCCTGAAGCACATATAAGACCGGTTTATGAAACGCAAATGTCTATAAGTATATGTTTTTTCAAAATGATAGCTTATAGCTTAAGACAGTGTAATGATTGCTTCAGCATCTGCATTCCGTATAAGCCACGACTACGAATTCGGCCCTTATTCACTAAAAGTGTTAATAAGAATTTAGTCGAAACAGGTTTCTAACCATAAATTACAACTCCTATACAGTTTCGCTAAAGAGGAAGCAAGAAGGAAAGCTTGGAATAAAGAACATAAACAGAAATAATATTTTGCCTTCAGTTTATTCAAAGTACTATGCTGAAGATTGCTTTAACCCTGCTGTTCTGTGCGGGTCTATATGACCCGATATCATAGCTTGTCTCATTATATATTTCTCATTTAATCAGGCACTTTTAAGAAATTTAATGACTATGTCCAATGATATGTCATCATTTTCTGGTTAAAAATTTGTTACAAAATTTTAAGTAGTTTTTTTAAATAGTATTTGCTACATTTGTACAGTTCGGGTCATTATGACCCGATACATCATTTCTGTAACACCTGACTTACATTGTTGCATGTGTTATAAATGCATTGTTGAAATAGCGTGATATAACTAACACTGTAAGCATTATTGCTGTTACAACAATGAACTTGTTCTTGTTACACAGTTATATTTTGCATTATTTCGAAGGTTGCTTGTCAGTTTGAGTTTAGACAACATGGCAAGAAGAATATTGAGTGAAGCAGAGTTAGAAGATCTTGCTAATGCCTCCAATAGTGAGTCCATTTCCAAATTTGAAAATCACACAAGTAATGCATCTGAAAGCATCTTCAAACAGGCAGTGATGAACAAACTTTTATTTCTAAAAATAAAAATATTGAATGGAAGTTACAACCACCTCTACAGTGTGGCCGCCACTCTGTTTCAAATGTCAACAAGAAGACACCAGGAATTACAAGGTTTGCATTTAGTAGAATAACTAACATAAAAAGTTCCTTTGAAGCTACATTTCATCAGGCACTTAAGGAAATAATAGAAATGACAAATATAGAGGGACACAGAGTTTATGGTGAGCAGTGCGAAAATCTTGATAGAAATATTTTTCAAGCCTATTTAGGACTTCTGTTTCTTGCTGTGGTATATCGATCTCATGGGGAGTCAACAAAAATCCTGTGGGATAAGGAAACTGGGCGGAACATATTTCGGGTAACAATGTCACTTGAAGCTTTCTCTAACATAACGTGTGTTTTGCTGTTTTATAAGAGGTCTACCAGAGAAGAAGGTGACTTAGTGATAAATTTGCTCCTATTCGCAACATTTGGGGGAAATGGGTAGAAGTACTTCCTAAATTATATAATCCTGCAGAAAATGTAACAGTTGATGAAAAATTAATGGCATTTACAGGACGCTGTCCCTTCAAGCAATACATCCCTTCTAAACCCGCAAAATTAGGAATAAATGTATGGTCTCTTTGTGACAGCGATACATCGTATCTTCTAAAAGCACAAGTATACACAGGAAAAGAACAAGGAGCAGCACCAGCAAAAATCAAGGTATGAGAGTGGTGTGTGATCTTACATATGAGCTGAGTGGCCAAAATGTAACTTGTGACAATTTTTTACTTCATACAATTTGGGACAGTGCTTCTGAGACGAAAATTGACGATTGGGAACTGTACGTAAAAAAATCCGGAACTTCCACAAAAAATGAACGGAGGGGAAGTACATAGTTCTACGTTTTACTTCACAAATGACACTGCAGTAGTCAATTACATTGCACAGAAGAAGAAAAATGTAGTACTCATGAGTACACTACACCATGGGACGACAAGAAGCCACAAACGATTTTGGATTATAATGCTAGCAAAGGAGCTGAAGATGCACTAGATCAAGCAGCAAGTACATATACCTGCAAAAGGAAAACAAATCGGTGGCCAAAGATTGTTTTCTATAACATTCTTGATGTATCTGCTTTCAATGTGTGTATCTTATGGACTGCCATAGACCTAAATGGAATATGAACAAATTAACAAGAAGATGACTATTTTAGAAGAACTTGGGAAATCTCTGATAAAGGAACATGTCGCATCCAGAAAACATTTTCCAAGGACAGAAGAATCGTTAAAAATAGTGAAAAGAATTCAAGCCCCTGAAAATGTAGTCAAGGTATCAGACTCTGCGCCAGAAAGAAAACTGTAAAACGTGCACGGTGTAGGTTTTGTCCATCGACAAATGACAACAAAACATACTACGTGGAAAGTATAGTAAACACATTTGTAAAGTACATGTTACTTATTTGTGTCCAGATTGTTCTTTCTGAGGAATAAAATCTGTCAAATTTGTATCCAGTAATTATTGTAACACTATATTTAATATTTTTTTCAATAGTTCTATATAATATGAAGTAATTCATGGTTCTGAATGGTTCAAGTTGTTTGTAATAAGTAACAATAATAATAAAAGTATAATATTCTGTCTTATTTATGATTTGTGACTCATTTTATCTGATTATACTGATTTATGATACTTTGGGTCATATTGACCCGAACAGTACATCCGTATAGTAAATTCGAGCAGAACAGCAGGGTTAATCACTTAATGGGGAGAAATATGGAAACGTACGGTGGAAAGCAATTGTGATTCCTCACTTATTTAATCTCCCAGAGCATCTAACACCTATGATTTCCATATGTAATCCGGACTTGTTTCTTTTGTTATTCGGCTATTACAGCCATTTTGTAGTTACTTACCTACTGGTTATAAATAGAATATAAGCCGGAAAAGTCTAAAGTTGAAGGCCTTAATCCACAAAGTGTAGTCGGGGGTGTTTTTATAAACAGAGGAGTGGAGCAGTCGTGGTCGAAGGTAACGGAGTGAGGACAGGGCGTAGCGAGGTATCTGTGAAGCTAAAACCCCAATGATCCCAAGAACAAATCTAATCTTCGGCAATCTAGCGGATTTAAAATTTGGACATAATATTTTCAACACTTGTAAATCTGGATCGCCTATGAAAGTTTTACCATTTGTTTAAAATTAATTCAGTTTGAGACATACTATATCAAGGATAGCTGCAACCATCGGAGTCATTTACTAAATAATACTATCATATCACTTTGTTTTTTAAGGGAAAGAGTGTCATTTACCGTAAATTTGGATCCAAATAGAAATCCCAGAATTTCCTCTGCATGTTATTAAAACTACATCAGTGCCTTATATGGAATGGGCATCAATTTTATGAGAACTGAACAACTGAACCTCTGCAGAATAAGGTAAACGGTGTTCTTTAGAACATTGTGAATTAACAGGTTGATTGTACAAATGGGTAAATAATTCCAGCCTTGATTAACACAGACGCAAAATACCTAGTTTGAAAAAACGCATTAACTTTTCGGTTTTCTCTTTCTTCAAATCATGTACTACGTTTAATCTGGACTTTACGTACGTACAGATTAGTATAACTAACATAACTCCATGGCACGACAGCTCACGAGGAACCTTGGCCTACCGCCCGGCCGCTGCGTCCCCCATCTCGGTCCACTACAGACGTCATGGATGGGGTGCAGTATTGGAGGGTGAGACGTGGTCAGCGCCTCGAACCCCTCCCGGCCGGTTAATGCGGTCCTCACGACCTGGAGCCGCTACTTCTCCATCAAGTAGCTCCTCAATTGGCCCCCCAGGGACCTTACGAGGCTGAGTGCACCCCGGTCCAGGTCTCCCAGCGGGGGAAAAATCCCCACGCCGGTACTGGGGATCGAACCCAGGTCTCCCGCTTGGTAGGCAGCTGCGCTACCACCGCGCCAAAAAGACGACCACAGATTAGTATAACGCTTTAAAATAACTTTTCTTGAGTGATTTCGCAATGAATTCTGTTTAAAAGCTTTGAAATATGGCTTGCTCTATCAAGAAGGCACGTGATTTCGGACCACTCTAGTGTTGTCTCGCTTAGGAATGTACTGCGTATCCCTGTTAGCTCTCTATTCTACTATAACTCTATGTTAGACAGGTTTTTCTTAGTCAGGGCCAAGAAGAACTTCTAAAGCGGAAGCCTCTGCGCCATCTGACCGCCACCAACGAACCGCAGATCCACAGTCAACCTGAAAGTTGAAAGGGAAATGAAATGACAGGAAATGAAAAGACAACCGGACATTCATTGGCTGCAGAGAAAAAATAAGCTACGAAAACCCGTATCTCAGAGTGGGCGGTCGCCGGGAATGAAGCGCGGAATCTTCCGAATCTTCCGAATGCGGCCTGAGCCATCCCACTGGGTAAAATACATACCCACTTTCACCGCAGTCAGGCATTGAAGCGTTAAAAGAAACATGCCTATGCATAAAAGAAAAACGTAGCACGGCTGCATTTTTAATTCATTTCAGCACATTAATTACATTAGGCTTTAACAGCCAGTAGAAAGACAACTTTAGTAGCACAAACCTTTACTGCTGTGTATTTCAAAACCATTCATGAGTGTAAATGTTTGTCAGAATTAAAAACGCTGAGCTGTAGAGGGGAACATATGTGGACACAAGCTCACAAGGGCAAGTTTATATTTATTGTAAGTTAATCCACGTGTATTGCTTGGCCGCGCCGTGGCCGTGTGGTCAGACCATGCGCCTCTCATCTAGATGGTAATCCTGGGAGGGAGGAGAACTCTCAAAGAAGTGACTATACAGGATGGAGACTTAGAACTTAAATCGCAAAAATACCTAAAATATTTAGGTATCTTAATTGGATATAATATGAGTATGGTCGAACATTTGAAGTATGTGTCTGCAAAGGCGGAAGAAGTGGTCGCAGCTTTGGCCAGACTGATGCCAAACGTAGGAGGTCCTAACCAACAAAAGAGGAAATTACTAGGAAGTGTTATTAACTCCATTATACTTTATTGTGCTGCGGCTTGGAAGCAATGTATGAGGAAAATAACAGGAAACTTATAGAACGCGTCCAAAGAAAGATCGCTATAAGAATAGCAAGTGCATATCGCACAACATCCACCAAGGCTATACAGGTGACTGCAGGAACAATACCGCTCCATTTATTAGCAACCGAGCACACTTTTAATAAAGAAGAATATAATAGAGCACAAAAAGAAAAGAAAAGGAAAATTACAATGAAAAAGTGGCAGGAGGAATGGGATGACGAGCTTGAAACGGCCCAATGGACTAAACGTCTTATTCCAGAAATTGAACCATGGCTAAACAGACAACACGGAGAAGTTGACTACTTTTTTACGCAATTCTTAACAGGACATGGCCGATTTGGGACCTACTTATACAAAATGAAGATAATTGAGACTGAACAATGCAGATATTGTAAAGAAATAGACACACCAGAACACACTATTTTATTATGTAAAAGATGGAACGCCATAAGAACAAAAACCTTAAACGTTATTGAAATGGAATTAACACCAGACAATATAATACAAAATATGATACACAAGAAAGAAATATGGTACCTTATTACAGGAATGATTAAGAACATCCTACAAGCTAAGGAAAAAGATGAAGGATAAACTTGAATGCTGCACTGTGAAGAAATGCTGAGAGGCAGTTCCGCAGCGCTGCAGGAGACGGAGGTGGTTTTTAGCCGGTAAGAGTCCGACACACCAGGGCCTCCTTCCCTGGCGTCCATGAGGATTTTCCCCTCCTTATACAAAAAACAAAAAAAGATGGTCCGGGTTCGATCCCAAGCGACCGCATGTTGAGATTTGTGATGGACAAAGCTGCGCAGGAGCGGATTTTCTCCGGGTTCTCCGGTTTCCCCCGCCATCTCATTCCACCGGGGCCCCCATCTTCATGTATCATCAGTGTCATCACCTGCGGTGCCAGAGCAGTAAAAGCGTGCGTTAAACACTACCAAAAAAAAAAAAAAAAAAACTGTATTGCTTTTATATATGTCAATTGCTATGTTAAAATGTTAATGTCGTAACGTAATTTTGACCGCTAAAATGCATCACTTTCCACTGACATGCTCAAGCATGACTAGCTGGCTTAGCTCTTTCAACTTCAGTGACGAGCTAATTCATTCCAGTTATCTTCCCGGTTCGTTTTGAATTTATTGTACAATGATCTAGAGAGATTTTAGTGAACTCTGGCGTTTAACTCGTGTAATTGTAATATCCTACAGCCCCGGCTGTTCAAAGTAAAAAATAAAAGATTCCCTAATATTCAAACAAAAGGATGTCAATCATCGGTGCAACACCTGACTTCCTTAACCTCCCTCACGTTCCAAGTTCTGGAAATGCTGCATACCGTATATGTGCCCTATGGCTGTGCAACAATCATCTGTCAGAATGCTCAAGTAATTATTATAGCGGGTTAAATATGTATTCCGCCTTTTTGCCTCATAGTTATTAATAATATAAAAGCTACCTAATTTACAAAACCTTAACATATGCAACGAAATGACATTTCCCGCTGTAGTCTACCAATACTAAAGGAAAAGACACATTAGCATAATCATAAGTAATACCACGAGTGTTTGTGTTTGATAAGACAATTTAACGAAATAGTCTATTAATAATTTATAATACATTCTGTCAAAAAAGTACCGGAAGTTTATCAATTATAAATCCTGTTCAAAAGGGGATTCGAAATTATTGTTGTCGCTAAGTTTGTACAACCTTTCCTCTATACCTACGCGGAGTTTGATCGTCATTTACTTTGTTTACAGTACGCCATTTTGTTAGTTCATCTCAAAGGTGATTTGCGATTTTACGATGGATAAAAATATTATAGAAAGAATCTGTCTCAAATTTTGCATTGCAAATGGTATTTCGTGTGCCAAATCGCTGAAAATGTTACAGAGGGATTACGGTGAATCGACTTTATCAAAAACACGTGCATATGAGTGGTACAGTGCATTCAAAAGTGGTCGAGATGTGGAGGAAGATTTACCTTGCTCTAGTCGGCCATCAACGGTTCTGAGCATCGCTAAAGTGAAGAAAATGGTGTCTGAAAATCGTCATTTAGGTCTGAGAGAAATTGCCCCTGAACTTTCTGTGTCTCACGAATCGATTCGTACCATTTTAAACAATTTTTGGGCATGACACGCGTTGCAGCTCGGTTAGTTCGGAAAGACTTGAATTTTTTACAAAAACTCAACTGCGTAAGGATTGCTGAAAACATGCTAGAACGAGCCAGTTCCGACCCCACATTCATGAAACGCATTGTAACTGGTGATGAGACGTGGGTTTACGAGTTTGACACTCAAACCAGCCAACAAGATTCCGAATTGCGCCTTCCAACTGAACCGAAACCTAAAAGGGCACGTCAAACTCGATCAAAACTGAAGGTCATGTTGACAGTTATTTTCGACTATCACGGTGTCGTGCACTCAGAGCTCTTGCCAGAAGGCCAGATGGTAAATAAAGACTATTATCTGAGCGTTATGCGGCGTTTGAGAGAACAAATACGGCGAAAAAGGCCAGATTTGTGGAGCGACAACTCACGGATTCTGCACCACGATAACGCTCCAGCTCACAATGCTATTATTGTGAACGAATTTCTGGCCAAAAACTCAACACAGTTCATCGAACAACCACCGTATTTACCTGATCTGGCTCCTGCTGATTTCTTTCTCTTTCCAAAACTCAAGTTACCACTTCGAGGCACCCGTTTTCAGTCGATAGAAGACAAAGGACATCCATTCCTAAAAGTGCCTGCAAAAAATGTTTTGATGGTTGGATTATTCGTTGGCATAAATGGATAATTTCAGAAGGGCGATAAAATAAAATTGGATGAATAATTCATTTTTTGTGTTTTGTTGGCAAATTCCCGGAACTTTCTTGACACAGTAGTATATAGGAAGTGAGATTTTATTAGGTTATGATTATAATACTTACATTAGTTCTCAAATGCTAGATGACGCATTCGGCCATGTTTATGTACTGAATTTTTTTCTTTCTTCACTGCCTCCTGTGTTACGATATGGCCGAGCATACCTACACCAATGTACGAATATCGATAGCAACAACAGAAATAGGGAACACCTATTTTATTTCAGTTTTTAATAACTAACACATGAAATGGAAACAAACGTTATTTTATTTGAGGTTATTGTACTCATCTCATACATAAGAAATACAAATAATGATTATATTCACTGCTTTATTAACTAAATACATTATGAACAGAATGAAACTAAATAAACATTGTAACTGAATTAATTGCAAGTACAATTGTGGAACTGACAGTTATTAAAAGCGAATGTTGGCTAACTGGGTTGTCATTTTGTTGCCAATAACCAAGACAGGGGATTAAACAAATGAACGTCAGGTGGGACAAGATTTCAAAGAAATTATCATCAGCTGCGATAAAATGTTTCAACAATATCACTCGACAGATGGTCGCGATTGGCTGATACTGCCTAATCTCGGCCATTCCATTGGCACTTTAATAGATGAGCTAAGTTGTCTTCTCAATTAGTATAAAATATCTATTAACTGAGTTCTAATGTTAGCAGTTTTCTCTCTTTATATATTATTTGATATGCCTTGCTAACAAAGCTGATTACAACATAAATACAAATAAAACTGAAGTAAACTTTCTTATATATGGTAATAAGAAGGTTTGGCATCCATAAAATTCAGTGTATACATCTGTAAAATTAAATTAAAAGTTATATAGATTTTTAAACTGTTTCGTTAAATACACATCTACATACATACATACATACATACATACATACATACATACATACATACATACATACATACATACATACATACATACATACATACATACATACATACATACATACATACATACATACATACATACATACATACATACATACATACATACATACATACATACATACATACATACATACATACATACATACATACATACATACATACATACATACATACATACATACATACATACATACATACATACATACATACATACATACATACATACATACATACATACATACATACATACATACATACATACATACATACATACATACATACATACATACATACATACATACATACATACATACATACATACATACATACATACATACATACATACATACATACATACATACATACATACATACATACATACATACATACATACATACATACATACATACATACATACATACATACATACATACATACATACATACATACATACATACATACATACATACATACATACATACATACATACATACATACATACATACATACATACATACATACATACATACATACATACATACATACATACATACATACATACATACATACATACATACATACATACATACATACATACATACATACATACATACATACATACATACATACATACATACATACATACATACATACATACATACATACATACATACATACATACATACATACATACATACATACATACATACATACATACATACATACATACATACATACATACATACATACATACATACATACATACATACATACATACATACATACATACATACATACATACATACATACATACATACATACATACATACATACATACATACATACATACATACATACATACATACATACATACATACATACATACATACATACATACATACATACATACATACATACATACATACATACATACATACATACATACATACATACATACATACATACATACATACATACATACATACATACATACATACATACATACATACATACATACATACATACATACATACATACATACATACATACATACATACATACATACATACATACATACATACATACATACATACATACATACATACATACATACATACATACATACATACATACATACATACATACATACATACATACATACATACATACTGAGAGAGGTGGTCCACCTGTCCCTTATTCTCTGGTTTTATGCATCCCGCAGGTTACAGTCTAACCAAAAAACATCGTTCCCGAGATCCAGCTTCTGCATATTAACATTACAGACTTTGGCGCTGGAAGTAATAGTTGAAGAGTAACGGTGTGCGCGTGCGTTCCAAGATTCTCGATTCAGGTTCGAGTCTTACCAAAACGTTGACAAGTCTTACCCCGCTTTCTTTATTCCACGGGCCCAAATGATGTAGTTGTCAACGGGCCCTTAAACACCACTCTCTCACTCACTCACTCACTCACTCACTCACTCACTCTTTATTCCTGATTTGGCACAAAGCTAGTTGGAATATCGGAACAATTTTTAACTTGCTTATTTGTTTCTTTTATTGTCGTTCTCTTTATTTATGTTTATTCTAACTTAATCATTCCAGTTTCAGGAAATACAAATGAAAATGAACATTCTGAGGCATATTCAGACAGTTTCTTCTAAATATGCAGGTATATTACGGCGTTTTAAAACTAACATAAGTATTTCAGATAACACTACAGAACCAGACCTATTTTCAGGGTATCTCTAAAACGAAAAATACTCAAAATAGCTAGGCTGACAATCAAAATCTGTGTCAAATACAGAGGAATTCACCAATACTTTCAGTTGAAAAGAAAATTAGTTTTAATCCCATAACTTAACAAACTTCTCAATATCCACTAGAAAAAGTATTTCCGACACGAAACTTCGTGATGGAACTTTTCATTTTTGTAGCAGCTGTTCGAAACGATAACCCTCTTCGTTGATTCAGAGTTTTGCGCGAAGTTGCAATGACAACCTGGCAAGAAATAACACCTGGGATGTGAAGGGCCTGCAGGCCTCCCTGATTAGTTGCTAAAGATGATGGACTGTACACTGTTTTAAATGACCCCATAGGAAGTAATCAAGTGGCGTAAAATCAGGAGATCTGGCAGGCCACAAGACAGGTCCTCGCCTACCTATCCATCTTTGAGGATGTGTGCCATGAAAATAATTTGCTATGATCCTGGACAGGTGCGGTGAAGCACCATAATGTTGAAACCACATTCATAATTTTTATTTTAATGGTACATGCTCCAGCAATGGAGGGAGGTCGTTTTGGAGGAAGGTGACCTCGAAAAAATTTAGCCCGATTAGATGATCATCCAAAATGCCGCACCATATATTAATTCCGCACTGGTCTTCAAAATCTGCCTATCGTGCCCAATGAGGGTTATCCACACTCCAGTAGTGCATGTTGTGTCTATTCACTGTGCCATTGTTGTGAAAACGCGATTCATCTGAAAACAGAACTTTAGATAAAAAGACTGCATTAGGTTCAAACTGTGTAATACCCATTGGCAGAAATTTACTCGAGCTTCAAAGTCTCGACCTTGGAGTTCCTGGTGTAGCTGCAAGCGATAAGGGTGATTGGTATGCAGTATTCGCATAACTGATTACCTAATGATGTTTGTGTCTTGTGCCAGTGCCCGCGTGCTAATGTGGTATTATTCAAGACAACATCTAAAAGTATATGTTCATTGTGCCCAGAAGCAACTGGCGTCTCTCTAACAAGACCTGTCATTTCAAATGCTCCTGTTATACGTAAACGTCGTTCAGCATACCGAAAAGTGTTGTGTGTAGGTTTTCCTCTTTCTGGAATTCGATTTCCATACATGCGTTTAGCCTGGAATACATGGCGAGTTCACGACCGACTGAGTCTGCCTATCTAATGGACTGCGAGGTTCATAGGAGATAACCTTAGCAGTAGATTCTACATATTTACCACGTGCATTTGTATCTATTCGGACACACCTAGACCTAAGGAGTCTTCCGGTAGCATTCGCTAACCCGCCGAGGGTTCCAGCTGCCAAAATGTTGTAGAGAGCATTCTCTAACTACGAAGAACAATCGATAATATGTTAGGTCTGCTAGTATTTTGAAATTGTTTTTATCAGCTTTATACGTTTTAGAGTCTTAATGAAGATTCTTTTTCAAGATAATTAGGAGGAAATTAAGAATCGGAGACTGAAGAACACGCAAAATG
>CM060900.1:169954786-169957286 GCA_030762935.1 Hymenopus coronatus
CATTTTCCTGACCATACAGGCAGTTTTCATTATTAGTGATAGCCATTTTAAACAAATAATTTTTGAAGCGTCCGTGCCCCGATAAAAATTGGGTTAAATAGTACTGTACTTGTCCGTGTTTCCGGTTTATCCAGGGCTCTATATCTGGTATCAGTTTCTTGGTCCATTGTGCCGTCTTGGTTTCCTGTGCCCATTCTTCTTGCCATGACTGTACCATTTTTTCTCTTGTCTTACACTTTTGTGCATTTCCATGTTTTTCAGCTGCGTGTGCACGCTCCCGAGCCACTAGATGTATTGGTATAGTGCTGGCTATTACTTGAATTGCCCGCGTGGATACGGTCCTATAGGCACTTGCAATTCTAGTCGCTATCTTGCGCTGTACACTTTCCATAATTCTCCGGAAGGTCTCTATTTCCACCCATGTTTTCCAGGCAGGTACACAGTACAGCATTATAGAGTTTATTACACTACTCAGTACTCTCCTTTTTTCTGGTTTGGGTCCTCTCATATTTGGCATTAATCTTCCTAGTGCAGCAATACTTCTTTCTGCTTTAGCAGCTACACACTAAATGTGTGGCCACATACTCAAATTATGTCCCACTTGAACACCCAAATATTTTATGTTCTTACCTGATTTTATTTCTTGTTTACCGAAATTAACCTTTATTTCCTTTAAAGATCTTCGTCGTTCCAGTATTATCATTTCCGTTTTTTCTAGTGCTAGACATAATCCTTTTTTGATCATCCATATTTCTATTTTATTCATGGAGCACACGACTTTTTCTTCCTTTTCATATTTTGTTTTGCTCCTCGTTTAATACTGGATCATAGTATATGTTCCATAGGGTGGGACCTAGGACGGAGCCTCGAGGAACACCGCAACTCATATTCATTTTTATGTTATCACCAATCAGTATATATCTATCTTCCAAGTAACTACAAATAATCTTAATTAAGTATGGAGCTGCTTCTCTTCTTACAAATTCATTTATTATACCTCTCCAAGGTGTTGAATTAAAGGCATTTTTGACGTCCAGTGTAACCATAACAGCATACGTGTGTTTTTCCTTTGCGTCCTTCTGTACAGTTTGTTTCACTGTCTCTATTGCATCAAGGGTTGATTTGCCTTTTCTAAAACCGAATTGCATATGTGCAAGTCCTCCTTTTCTTTCAATCTCTTTAATCAGTCTGTTATTTATAATTTGTTCATAAAGTTTACTATTACATTTAATAGGCATAGAGGTCGGTATGATACACTGCCACAAGCTCTTTTGGGCTTTTCAATTAATAGTAGCTTTGCTACCTTCCATTTTTTAGGAAAAACTCCTTTAACTAGCAGTGTATTTATTACTTTTTCAAGAACTTCCGGGTTTTGCGATGCAATAGCCTTTATAGCCGATGGAGGGATACCATCGTGTCCCGCAGCTTTTCCTGATTTAATTCGTTGACCTGCTTCTTTTATTTCGTCTTGCTGACATAAGGGTATTTCTTCTTTATTATTGCTAATCTCTGGCCATACATTTGTTTTATGTGCCGGGAACAGTGTTTTAGCAATATTTAATTGCTTTTCATCTGTAAGTTTTATTGATGTATTAGACCCTATCTTACCCGTTACTATTTTGTATCCTTTACCCCATGGATCGGTATCCACCTCATTGCATAGCTTTTCCCATGAATCCCTTTTTGCTGTTTTTATAGCTCTTTTAAGAGCATTTTGACTTTCTCGATATTGATTTTGTATCTCCATCTTTTCACATTCTGCGATGTTACTTCTTCGGTTTATCCTTGTAACCTTTCTGCTTGCTGCAGCACACTGCTTCCTTAATTGGGCAATTGTTTCATTCCACCAATATGCCGGTTTATGTTTGCGGAAACCATATACTTTTCTTTTAAACGCATAATTACATGCTCTTTCTAATATTTGGTCTAATTGAATTGATTAATTTTTATATTCTTTACATCCAACTTCCTGCTGTATCTTTTCAAGCATTAATTCTTTATTTTCTTCTTTATATCCATCCTTTTCTTTGACTATTTATTTTCGGTAACACCACAGGAGTTTGACTATGTAATTCTATATAAATGTTTTTATGGTAACTTAAGTTTTCTTCATCTACGTAACATTTATTTATTAACTTGCCTATTTCTTGTGAACAAATTGTAATATCTATATATGAGGATCCATCATTTCTTTCGAATGTTGGTGTATTTTTCATCCTTTAGTATATTGTAATCTTTTTCATTTATCCATTCAACCAGTGTCCTACCCTTTTTATCTTCAACTGGTGAGCCCCAGCAATATGCTTTAGCATTGAAATCTCCGCCTATCAATATCTTTTTACGTTTCTCTCCATGTTGGTCAACACTATATCCTATTTCATATAGGAATTGTTGTAATTCTTCTTCTTTGGCTGTAGGTGAAATATAGCAAGAATAAATTAGCATCTCATCCGTTTCCATCCATGCATATCCATTTCCATTTCCAGCTCTCTGTGACCTA
>CM060900.1:169964786-169969786 GCA_030762935.1 Hymenopus coronatus
GTTGCATGTAATCTCGCTTGCCAATAAATATATAGGTATAGCACCTGCTATAACCTATAGTGCTCTATGGGAAATGGTTCGATAGGCACCACACTTGCGAATGCGTAAGTATTTCCAAGTTTTGGTCCGCCAATATTGGGCATAAGCCGGCCCAGAGCCGCAGGTGCCTTTTCCGTCTTTCCTGTTACGTACTTAATGTGTGCACACATATTCAAGTTATGTCCAATTTGGATACCCAAATATTTCGCCTGTTTTTAGATCTTATTATTTGGTTACAGAAGGTTATATTTATTTCTTTAATTGTTCCTATCCCCTCGAGGATAACTATCTCACTTTTTTCAGGAGCTAACATCATCTCCTTTTCCATCTGTGAATTTTCTCTAGTTCGTGGTTTGTAATGCCAAATACTACTAGTGCAAGATCGTCTGCATATAATAGTTTAAACGCCTAGTGGCAACTCCAGCTTTGACTCACACATCATAAATATATGTTCCACAGAGTAGGGGTTAAGACAAATCCTTGTGGTACGCCGCAACTCATGTCCAACCGCATTCTTTCTCCTATCAATATCTGCATATCTTCCAAATAGCTGCTTATAAGCTAGATTAGGTACGCTACAAGTTGTGGTAGTAGTAGTAGTAGTAGTAGTAGTAGTAGTAGTAGTAGTAGTAGTAGTAGTAGTACTAGTAGTAGTAATAGTAGTAATAGTAGTAATAGCAGTAGAGTAGTGGTAGTGGTAGTAGTAGTAGTAGTAGTAGTAGTAGTAGTAGAAGTAGTAGTAGTAGTACTAGTAGTAGTAGTACTAGTAATAGTAGTAGTAGTAGAGTAGTGGTAGTGGTAGTAGTAGTAGTAGTAGTAGTAGTAGAAGTAGTAGTAGTAGTAGTACTAGTAGTAGTAGTAGTAGTAGTAGTAGTAGTAGTAGTAGTAGTGGTGGTAGTAGTAGTAGTAGTAGTAGTAGTAGTAGTAGTAGTGGTGGTAGTAGTAGTAGTAGTAGTAGTAGTAGTAGTAGTAGTAGTAGTAGTAGTAGTAGTAGTAGTAGTAGTAGTAGTAGTAGTAGTAGTAGTAGTAGTAGTAGTAGTAGTAGTAGTAGTAGTAGTAGTAGTAGTAAGTAGTTAATATAGGAGAGAGCTGGCGCATCGGCAAGTGAGCCTACACAGGGAAGATAGGGAATTCAAGGACGGTGTATTCCCTAGCGTGAGCATACATGGAAAAGAAGGAATTGAAGGAGGAGGGGGGCCGCGCCGTGGCCGAGTGGTTAGACCACTTGCCTCTCACCTAGACGGCCCGGGCTCGATCCCAAGCGACTGCATGTGAGATTTGTGGTGGACAAAGCGCCGCTGAGGCGGGCTTTCTCCGGGTTCTTCGGTTTCCCACACCATCACAATCCACCGATGCTCCATCTTCATTGATGTATCATCAGTGTCACCGCCTGCGGTGCCTTAAGTAGTTAAAGCGGGCGTTAAACACTACCAAAAAATGAGGAGTGGCCTATCTAATCTATGCTCAGAGTGTTAGAGGGTGTTTGCCAGTCCATGAGGGTTCTTTTCCAGGGCCGTCTGAATTGTTTTTTTAGTTCTTTTCATGGGTTTTCTAAGAATTGTAACTTGTTTTATTGATTGTTGTACTGTGGGGTACTGTCTGAAGACTTTTTTTATTATTTTGCAGCATTTTACTCTGCTTCTTGAATGTGTTCGGAACATTTATAAGCCCTTTCTAGGTTTTTGAGCGCCAGCACAGCTGTTTCGAATGCTTTTTAATGCCATTTCATGACATTTGAAGGATGCTTTGGACTCTTGAACGACCAGTTTAAGATACTTATCAGACCATTCTTTGCTCTTTTCAACTGCTTTCATGCCATTTTATGGGTATTTAGCGGTCTGAAGCTATTATTTTAGACTTTTTCAGACCTTTTTGCTAATATTTTCAGTGTTTTCTTTTGCTTTTTGACGCTCTTATAAGCATTGTACTATGCTTTAGGACTATTTTTCAGCAGTTGTAGTGTTTTCACATGCATTTTTTACGCTGTTATACCCATTTTAGTACTATGTTTCAGCAATTGTGAACGTTTTCTGATGCATTTTGGGGATTTCTAAGATGATTTTAGTGTTGTGGCATTTGTTTGGATGCCTTTTAACGACATTTCAAGTCATTTGGAGGATATTTAGAGCCCTAGTAAAGTTAGCTTCAGGGCACTCAGCAGACATTCTTTAGCTTTTTCAACTGATTTTACGACATTTTGTGGGTATTTCGAGCTCTAAAAACAGCTATTTTAGTTTTTGTCAGTCGTTTTTGCTCAGATTTTGCAGTGTTTTCCAATACTTTTTAACACTTTAACAGATTTTTTTTTTCGTTTTCAGACCATTCTTCAGTGATTGTAGTGCTTTCTCATACATTTTTCAGGATTTAATGGTGATTTTTGCGTTGTCAGTGTTGTTTAACATATACTCTAATGTCATGCCATGCCATTTGGGGAGAGTGTTTAGGACTGTAGGACAGCATAGTGATTAGATATTTTAGATATTTTCCATACATCTCGAACAGTTTTATTGGTATACCACTCTAAAACAACCATTTTTTACTTTTTCTAGCGTCTCTCTAATGTTTTACAGTATTTTGCGGTGTTTTCTAATGTCTTTAGCACTTTTATAGACATTTTAGCACATTTTGAATATATTTCGCAGCATTTTCTGTGATTTATAGTGATTTATGCTTCCTTACAGATCATTTACGACCGCTGTACTAGTTGTAGTAGTAGTAGTAGTAGTAGTAGTAGTAGTAGTAGTAGTAGTGGTGGTGGTAGTAATAGTAGTAGTAGTGGTGGTAGTAATAGTAGTGGTTGTGGTGGTGGTGGTAGTAATATTAGTAGCAGTAGTAGTGGTGGTGGTGGTGGTAGTAATAGTAGTAGTAGTAGTAGTAGTAGTAGTAGTAGTAGTGGTGGTGGTGGTGGTGGTAGTAATAGTAGTAGTAATAGTAGTAGTGGTGGTGGTGGTGGTAGTAATAGTAGTAGTAGTAGTAGTAGTGCTGATAGTAGTAGTAGTAGTAGTAGGAGTAGTAGTAGTGGTGGTGGTAGTAATAGTAGTAGTAGTAGTAGTAGTAGTAGTAGTGGTGGTAGTAATAATAGTAGTAGTAGTAGCAGTAGTAGTAGTGGTGGTGGTAGTAATAATAGTAGTACTAGTAGTGGTGGTGGTAGTAATAGTAGTAGTACTAGTGGTGGTGGTAGTAATAGTAGTAGTAGTAGTAGTAGTAGTAGTAGTAGTAGTAGTGGTGGTGGTAGTAATAGTAGTAGTAGTGGTGGTGATGGTGGTAGTAATAGTAGTAGTAGTAGTGGTGGAGGTGGTAGTAATAGTAGTAGTAGTGGTGGTAGTAATAGTAGTAGTAGTAGTAGCAGTAGTAGTAGTGGTGGTGGTAGTAATAATAGTAGTACTAGTAGTGGTGGTGGTAGTAATAGTAGTAGTACTAGTGGTGGTGGTAGTAATAGTAGTAGTAGTAGTAGTAGTAGTAGTAGTGGTAGTGGTAGTAATAGTAGTAGTAGTAGTAGTAGTGGTGGTGATGGTGGTAGTAATAGTAGTAGTAGTAGTGGTGGTGGTGGTAGTAATAGTAGTAGTAGTAGTACTGGTGGTGGTGGTGGTAGTAATAGTAGTAGTAGAAGTAGTGGTGGTGGTAGTATAAGTAGTAGTAGTAATAGTAGTAGTAGTGGTGCTGGTGGTAGTAATAGTAGTAGTAGTGGAGGTGGTGGTAGTAGTAGTAGTAGTGGTGGTGGTCGTAATAGTAGTAGGAGTAGTGGTGGTGGTGGTAGTAATAGTAGTAGTAGTGGTGGTGGTGGTGGTGGTAGTAATAGTAGTAGTAGTAGTAGTGGTGGTGGTGGTGGTAGTAATAGTAGTAGTAGTGGTGGTGGTATTAATAGTAGTAGTAGTGGTGGTGGTGGTAGTAATAGTAGTAGTAGTAGTAGTAGTAGTGGTGGTGGTGGTGGTAGTAATAGTAGTAGTGGTGGTGGTAGTAATAGTAGTAGTAGTAGTAGTAGTGGTGGTGGTGGTAATAGTAGTAGTATTAGTAGTAGTGGTGGTAGTAATAGTCGTAGTAGTGGTGGTGGTGGTGGTAGTAGTAGTAGTAGTAGTAGTTGTGGTGGTAGTAATTGTAGTAGTAGTAATAATAATAGTAGTAGTGGTGGTAATAATAATAATAATAGTAGAGTAGTAGTAGTAGAGTAGCAGTAGTAGTAGAGTAGCAGTAGTAGTAGAGTAGTAGTAGTAGTAGAGTAGTAGTATTAGTAGTAGCAGTTGTAGTAGTTGTAGTTGTTGTTACTAATGTTATATAGTATATGTTGATTTAATGGTAATAGAAATAGTTGTAGCAATAGGGGCAGTAGGTGCAATAGCAGTAGTAGCTGTAGTTATGGTAACAGTAGTAGTGTTGATGGTAGTTGCTTTAATAGCAGCAGTATTAGTAAGTGTAGAAATAGCATTATAATTAACAACAGTAATGCTTTGTTTTGTAATGGCTGTGGTTATATTAATAGTAGTTGTAGCAGTTGTAGTAGTAGTAATAGTAGTAATAGTAGTAGTAGTGAAAGTAGTAGTAGTAGTAGTAGTAATAGTAGTAGTAGTGGAAGTAGTAGTAGTAGTGGAAGTAGTAGTAGTAGTAGTAATAATAGTAGTAGTAGTGGAAGTAGTAGTAGTAATAGTAGTAGTAGTATTAGTAGTAGTAATAGTAGTAGTAGTGGAAGTAGTAGTAGTAATAGTAGTAGTAGTATTAGTAGTAGTAGTAATAGTAGTAGTAGTATTAGTAATAGTAGTAGTAATAGTAGTAGTAGTGGAAGTAGTAGTAGTAGTAGTAATAGTAGTAGTAGTGGAAGTAGTAGTAGTAGTGGAAGTAGTAGTAGTATTAGTAGTAGTAGTAATAGTAGTAGTAGTAGTAGTGGAAGTAGTATTAGTAATAGTAGTAGTAGTGGAAGTAGTAGTACTAGTAATAGTAGTAGTAGTAGTAGTAGTAGTGGAAGTAGT
>CM060900.1:169974786-170082286 GCA_030762935.1 Hymenopus coronatus
AGGGAATTCAAGGACGGTGTATTCCCTAGCGTGAGCATACATGGAAAAGAAGGAATTGAAGGAGGAGGGGGGCCGCGCCGTGGCCGAGTGGTTAGACCACTTGCCTCTCACCTAGACGGCCCGGGCTCGATCCCAAGCGACTGCATGTGAGATTTGTGGTGGACAAAGCGCCGCTGAGGCGGGCTTTCTCCGGGTTCTTCGGTTTCCCACACCATCACAATCCACCGATGCTCCATCTTCATTGATGTATCATCAGTGTCACCGCCTGCGGTGCCTTAAGTAGTTAAAGCGGGCGTTAAACACTACCAAAAAATGAGGAGTGGCCTATCTAATCTATGCTCAGAGTGTTAGAGGGTGTTTGCCAGTCCATGAGGGTTCTTTTCCAGGGCCGTCTGAATTGTTTTTTTAGTTCTTTTCATGGGTTTTCTAAGAATTGTAACTTGTTTTATTGGTTGTTGTACTGTGGGGTACTGTCTGAAGACTTTTTTTATTATTTTGCAGCATTTTACTCTTCTTCTTGAATGTGTTCGGAACATTTATAAGCCCTTTCTAGGTTTTTGAGCGCCAGCACAGCTGTTTCGAATGCTTTTTAATGCCATTTCATGACATTTGAAGGATGCTTTGGACTCTTGAACGACCAGTTTAAGATACTTATCAGACCATTCTTTGCTCTTTTCAACTGCTTTCATGCCATTTTATGGGTATTTAGCGGTCTAAAGCTATTATTTTAGACTTTTTCAGACCTTTTTGCTAATATTTTCAGTGTTTTCTTTTGCTTTTTGACGCTCTTATAAGCATTGTACTATGCTTTAGGACTATTTTTCAGCAGTTGTAGTGTTTTCACATGCATTTTTTACGCTGTTATACCCATTTTAGTACTATGTTTCAGCAATTGTGAACGTTTTCTGATGCATTTTGGGGATTTCTAAGATGATTTTAGTGTTGTGGCATTTGTTTGGATGCCTTTTAACGACATTTCAAGTCATTTGGAGGATATTTAGAGCCCTAGTAAAGTTAGCTTCAGGGCACTCAGCAGACATTCTTTAGCTTTTTCAACTGATTTTACGACATTTTGTGGGTATTTCGAGCTCTAAAAACAGCTATTTTAGTTTTTGTCAGTCGTTTTTGCTCAGATTTTGCAGTGTTTTCCAATACTTTTTAACACTTTAACAGATTTTTTTTTTCGTTTTCAGACCATTCTTCAGTGATTGTAGTGCTTTCTCATACATTTTTCAGGATTTAATGGTGATTTTTGCGTTGTCAGTGTTGTTTAACATATACTCTAATGTCATGCCATGCCATTTGGGGAGAGTGTTTAGGACTGTAGGACAGCATAGTGATTAGATATTTTAGATATTTTCCATACATCTCGAACAGTTTTATTGGTATACCACTCTAAAACAACCATTTTTTACTTTTTCTAGCGTCTCTCTAATGTTTTACAGTATTTTGCGGTGTTTTCTAATGTCTTTAGCACTTTTATAGACATTTTAGCACATTTTGAGTATATTTCGCAGCATTTGCTGTGATTTATAGTGATTTATGCTTCCTTACAGATCATTTACGACCGCTGTACTAGTAGTAGTAGTAGTAGTAGTAGTAGTAGTAGTAGTAGTGGTGGTGGTAGTAATAGTAGTAGTAGTGGTGGTAGTAATAGTAGTAGTTGTGGTGGTGGTGGTAGTAATAGTAGTAGCAGTAGTAGTGGTGGTGGTGGTGGTAGTAATAGTAGTAGTAGTAGTAGTAGTAGTAGTAGTAGTAGTAGTAGTAGTGGTGGTGGTGGTGGTGGTAGTAATAGTAGTAGTGGTGGTGGTGGTGGTAGTAATAGTAGTAGTAGTAGTAGTAGAAGTAGTGGTGGTGGTAGTAATAGTAGTAGTAGTAGTAGGAGTAGTAGTAGTGGTGGTGGTAGTAATAATAGTAGTAGTAGTAGTAGTAGTAGTAGTAGTGGTGGTAGTAATAATAGTAGTAGTAGTAGTAGTAGTAGTAGTAGCAGTAGTAGTAGTGGTGGTGGTAGTAATAATAGTAGTACTAGTAGTGGTGGTGGTAGTAATAGTAGTAGTAGTGGTGGTAGTAATAGTAGTAGTTGTGGTGGTGGTGGTAGTAATAGTAGTAGCAGTAGTAGTGGTGGTGGTGGTGGTAGTAATAGTAGTAGTAGTAGTAGTAGTAGTAGTAGTAGTGGTGGTGGTGGTGGTGGTAGTAATAGTAGTAGTGGTGGTGGTGGTGGTAGTAATAGTAGTAGTAGTAGTAGTAGTAGTAGTGGTGGTGGTAGTAATAGTAGTAGTAGTAGTAGGAGTAGTAGTAGTGGAGGTGGTAGTAATAATAGTAGTAGTAGTAGTAGTAGTAGTAGTAGTGGTGGTAGTAATAATAGTAGTAGTAGTAGTAGTAGTAGTGGTAGCAGTAGTAGTGGTGGTGGTAGTAATAATAGTAGTACTAGTAGTGGTGGTGGTAGTAATAGTAGTAGTACTAGTGGTGGTGGTAGTAATAGTAGTAGTAGTAGTAGTAGTAGTAGTAGTGGTGGTGGTAGTAATAGTAGTAGTAGTGGTGGTGATGGTGGTAGTAATAGTAGTAGTAGTGGTGGAGGTGGTAGTAATAGTAGTAGTAGTAGTGGTAGTAATATTAGTAGTAGTAGTAGTAGCAGTAGTAGTAGTGGTGGTGGTAGTAATAATAGTAGTACTAGTAGTGGTGGTGGTAGTAATAGTAGTAGTACTAGTGGTGGTGGTAGTAGTAGTAGTAGTAGTAGTAGTAGTAGTAGTAGTAGTGGAAGTGGTAGTAGTAGTAGTAGTAGTAGTAGTAGTGGTGGTGATGGTGGTAGTAATAGTAGTAGTAGTAGTGGTGGTGGTGGTAGTAATAGTAGTAGTAGTAGTACTGGTAGTGGTGGTGGTAGTAATAGTAGTAGTAGAAGTAGTGGTGGTGGTAGTATAAGTAGTAGTAGTAATAGTAGTAGTAGTGGTGCTGGTGGTAGTAATAGAAGTAGTAGTGGAGGTGGTGGTAGTAGTAGTAGGAGTGGTGGTGGTCGTAATAGTAGTAGGAGTAGTGGTGGTGGTGGTAGTAATAGTAGTAGTAGTGGTGGTGGTGGTGGTGGTGGTAGTAATAGTAGTAGTAGTGGTGGTGGTGGTGGTAGTAATAGTAGTAGTAGTGGTGGTGGTATTAATAGTAGTAGCAGTAGTGGTGGTGGTGGTAGTAATAGTAGTAGTAGTAGTAGTAGTTGTAGTGGTGGTGGTGGTGGTGGTAGTAATAGTAGTAGTAATAGTAGTAGTGGTGGTGGTAGTAATAGTAGTAGTAGTAGTAGTGGTGGTGGTGGTAATAGTAGTAGTATTAGTAGTAGTGGTGGTAGTAATAGTCGTAGTAGTGGTGGTGGTGGTGGTAGTAGTAGTAGTAGTAGTAGTAGTAGTAGTTGTGGTGGTAGTAATAGTAGTAGTAGTAATAATAATAATAATAGTAGTGGTGGTAATAATAATAATAATAATAATAATAATAGTAGAGTAGTAGTAGTAGAGTAGCAGTAGTAGTAGAGTAGTAGTAGTAGTAGAGTAGTAGTATTAGTAGTAGTAGTTGTAGTAGTTGTAGTTGTTGTTACTAATGTTATATAGTATATGTTGATTTAATGGTAATAGAAATAGTTGTAGCAATAGGGGCAGTAGGTTCAATAGCAGTAGTAGCTGTAGTTATGGTAACAGTAGTGGTGTTGATGGTAGTTGCTTTAATAGCAGCAGTATTAGTAAGTGTAGAAATAGCATTATAATTAACAACAGTAATGCTTTGTTTTGTAATGGCTGTGGTTATATTAATAGTAGTTGTAGCAGTTGTAGTAGTAGTAATAGTAGTAGTAGTGAAAGTAGTAGTAGTAGTAGTAGTAATAGTAGTAGTAGTGGAAGTAGTAGTAGTAGTGGAAGTAGTAGTAGTAGTAGTAGTAGTAGTAGTAATAGTAGTAGTAGTGGAAGTAGTAGTAGTAATAGTAGTAGTAGTATTAGTAGTAGTAATAGTAGTAGTAGTGGAAGTAGTAGTAGTAATAGTAGTAGTAGTAATAGTAGTAGTAGTATTAGTAATAGTAGTAGTAATAGTAGTAGTAGTGGAAGTAGTAGTAGTAGTAGTAATAGTAGTAGTAGTGGAAGTAGTAGTAGTAGTGGAAGTAGTAGTAGTAGTATTAGTAGTAGTAGTAATAGTAGTAGTAGTAGTGGAAGTAGTATTAGTAATAGTAGTAGTAGTAGTGGAAGTAGTAGTACTAGTAATAGTAGTAGTAGTAGTAGTAGTGGAAGTAGTAGTAGTAGTAGTAGTAGTAGTAGTAATAGTAGTAGAAGTGGAAGTAGTAGTAGTAGTAGTAGTAGTAGTAGTAGTAGTGGAAGTAGTAGTAGTAGTAATAGTAGTAGTAGTGGAAGTAGTAGTAGTAATAGTAGAAGTGGAAGTAGTAGTAGTGGTAGTAGGAGTAGTAATTGTAGTAGCAGTGGCTGTAGTAGTAGTAGTAGTAGTAGTGGAAGTAGTAGTAGTAGTAATAGTAGTAGTAGTGGAAGTAGTAGTAGTAGTAGTATTAGTAGTAGTAGTAGTAGTAATAGTAGTAGTGGAAGTAGTAGTAGTAGTAGTAATAGTAGTAGTAGTGGAAGTAGTAGTAGTAGTAATAGTAGTAGTGGAAGTAGTAGTAGTAGTAGTGGAAGTAGTAGTAGTATTAGTAGTAGTAGTGGAAGTGGCAGTAGTAGTAGTAGTAGTAATAGTAGTAGTAGTGGAAGTAGTAGTAGTATGAATAGTAGTAGTAATAATAGTAGTAGTAGTATTAGTAGTAATAGTAGTAGTAGTGGAAGAAGTAGTAGTAGTGGAAGTGGTAGTAGTGTAAGTAGTAATAGTAGTAAAGTAGTAGTAGTAGTAGTAGTAGTAGTAGTAGTAGTAGTGAAAGTAGTAGTAGTAGTACTGGAAGTAGTAGTAGTGGAAGTAGTAGTAGTAGTAGTGGAAGTAGTAGTAGTAATAGTAGTAGTAGTGGAAGTAGTAGTAGTAGTGGTAGTAGTAGTAGTAGTAGTAGTAGTAGTGGAAGTAGTAGTAGTAGTAATAGTAGTAGTGGAAGTAATAATAGTAGTAGTAATAGTAGTAGTAGAAGTAGTAGTAGTAGTGGAAGTAGTAGTAGTAGTAGTAGTAGTAGTAGTAGTAGTAGTAGTAGTAGTAGAAGTAGTTGTAGTAGTAATAGTAGTAGTAGTGGAAGTAGTAGTAGTAATAGTAGAAGTGGAAGTAGTAGTAGTGGTAGTAGTAGTAGTAATTGTAGTAGCAGTGGCTGTAGTAGTAGTAGTAGTGGAAGTAGTAGTAGTAGTAATAGTAATAATAATAATAATAATAATAATAATAATAATAATAGTAGAGTAGTAGTATTAGTAGTAGCAGTTGTTGTTGTTACTAATGTTATATAGTATATGTTGTTTTAATGGTAATAGAAATAGTTGTAGCAATAGGGGCAGTAGGTGCAATAGCAGTAGTAGCTGTAGTTATGGTAACAGTATTAGTGTTGGTGGTAGTTGCTTTAATAGCAGCAGTATTAGTATGTGTAGAAAAAGCAGTATAATTAACAACAGTAATGCTTTGCTTTGTAATGGCTGTGGTTATATTAATAGTAGTTGCAGCAGTTGTAGTAGTAATAGTTGTTGTAGTAATAGTAGTAGTACTAGTAGTAGTAATAGTAGTAGTAGTGGAAGTAGTAATAGTAGTAGTGGAAGTAGTATTAGTAGTGGAAGTAGTAGTAGTAGTAATAGAAGCAGTAGTGGAAGTAGTAGTAGTAGTAGTAATAGTAGAAGTAGAAGTAGTAGTAGAAGTAGTAATAGTAATTGTAGTAGTAGTGGAAGTAGTAGTAGTAGTAGTAGTAGTAGTAGTAGTAGTAGTGGAAGTAGTAGTAGTAGTAATAGTAGTAGTAGTGGAAGTAGTAGTAGTAATAGTAGTAGTGGAAGTAGTAGTAGTAGTAATAGTAGTAGTGGATATAGTAGTAGTAGTGGAAGTAGTAGTAGTAGTGGTAGTGGTAGTATTAGTATAGTAATAGTAGTAGTAGTAGTAGTGGAAGTAGTAGTAGTAGTAGTAATAATAGTAGTAGTAGTGGAAGTAGTAGTAGTAATAGTAGTAGTAGTGGAAGTAGTAGTAGTAATAGCAGTTGTACTAGTAAAAGTGGTAGTGGAAGTAGTAGTGGTAGTGGAAGTAGTAGTAGTAGTAGTAGTAGTAGTGGAAGTAGTAGTAGTAGTGGAAGTAGTAACAGTTGTAGTAGTAGTAGTAGTAGTGGAAGTAGTAATAGTAGTGGTAATAGTAGTAGCAGTAGAAGTAGTAGTGGAAGTAGTAGTAGTAGTTGTAGTAGAAGTAGTAGTAATAGTAGTAGTAGTAGCAGTGGTGGTAATAATAATAATAAGAATAATAATAATAGTAGAGTAGTAGTAGTAGAGTAGTAGTAGTAGAGTAATAGTAGTAGTAGTAGTAGTAGTAGTAGTAGTAGTAGTAGCAGTTGTAGTAGTAGTAGTTGTTGTTGTTGTTACTAATGTTATATAGTATATTTTGTTTTAATGGTAATAGAAATAGGTGTAGCAATAGGGGCAGTAGGTGCAATAGCAGTAGTACCTGTAGTTATGGTAACAGTAGTAGTGTTGATGGTAGTTGCTTTAATAGCAGCAGTATTAGTAAGTGTAGAAATAGCAGTATAGTTCACAACAGTAATGCTTTGCTTTGTAATGGCTGTTGTTATATTAATAGTAGTTGCAGCAGTTGTAGTAGTAGTAATAGTTGTAGTAGTAATAGTAGTAGTAGTAGTAATAGTAGTAGTAGTGGAAGTAGTAGTAGTAGTAGTAGTAGTAATAGTAGTAGTAGTGGAAGTAGTAGTAATAGTAGTAGTAGTAGTAGTAGTGGAAGTAGTAGTAGTGATAATAATAATTGTGGTAGTGGAAGTAGTAGTAGTAATAGTATTAGTAGTGGAAGTAGTAGTAGTAGTAGTAATAGTGGTAGTAGTGGAAGTAGTAGTAGTAGTGGAAGTATTAGTAGTAGTAGTAATAGTAGTGGAAGTCGTAGTAATAGTGGTAGTAGTGGAAGTAGTAGTAGTGGAAGTAGTAGTAGTAGTAGAAGTGGAAGTAGTAGTAGTAGTAATAATAGTAGTAGTGGAAGTAGTAGTAGTAGTAATAGTAGTAGAAGTGGAAGTAGTAGTAGCAGTAGTAATTGTAGTAGTATTGGAAGTAGTAGTAGTAGTAGTAGTAGTAGTAGTAGTAGTAGTAGTAGTAGTAGTAGTAGTAGTAGTAGTAGTAGTAGTGGAAGTAGTAGTAGTGGAAGTAGTAGTAGTAGTAATAGTAGTAGTAGTGGATGTAGTAGTAGTAATAGTAGTAGTAGTGGAAGTAGTAGTAGTAGTAGTAGTAGTGGAAGTACTAGTATGAGTAATAATAGTAGTAGTGGAAGTAGTAGTAGTAGTAGTAGTAGTAATAGTAGTAGAAGTGGAAGTAGTAGTAGTAGTAGTAGTGGAAGTAGTAGTAGTAGTAGTAGTAGTAGTAGTAGTAGTAGTAGTAGTGGAAGTAGGAGTAGTAGTAATAGTGGTAGTAGTGGAAGTAGTAGTAGTAATAGTAATAGTAGTAGTAGTAGTGGAAGTAGTAGTAGTAGTAATAGTAGTAGTAGTGGAAGTAGTAGTAGTAGTAGTAGTAGTAGTAGTAATAGTAGTAGTGGAAGTAGTAGTAGTAGTGTTAGTAGTAGTAGTAAAAGTAGTGGAAGTAGTAGTAGTAATAGTAGTAGTAGTGGAAGTAGTAGTAGTAGTAGTAGTAGTAGTAGTAGTAGTAGTAGTAGCAGTGGAAGTAGTAGTTGTAGTAGTAGTGGAAGTAGTAGTAGTAGTAGTAATAATAGTAGTAGTAGTGAAAGTAGTAGTAGTAGAAATAGTAGTAGTAGTGGAAGTAGTAGAAGTAGTAGTAGTGGAAGTAGTAGTAGTAGTAGTAATAGTAGTAGTAGTAGTAGTGGAAGTAGTAGTAGTAGTAGTAATAGTAGTAGTAGTGGAAGTAGTAGTAGTAGTAATAGTAGTAGTAGTGGAAGTAGTAGTAGTAGTGGAAGTAGTAGTAATAGTAGTAGTAGTGGAAGTAGTAGTAGTAGTAGTAATAGTAGTAGTGGAAGGAGTAGTAGTAGTGGAAGTAGTAGTAGTAGTAATAGTAGTAGTGGAAGTAGTAGTAGTAGTGGAAGTGATAGTAGTAGTAGTAATAGTAGTAGTAGTGGAAGAAGTAGTAGTAGTAATAGTAGTAGTAGTGGAAGTAGTAGTAGTGGTAGTAGTGGAAGTAGTAGAAGTAGTGGAAGTAGTAGTAGTAGTAGTAGTAGTAGTAGTAATAGTAGTAGTAGTAGTAGTAGTGGAAGTAGTAGTAGTAGTAGTAGTAGTAGTAGTAGTAGTAATGGAAGTAGCAGTAGTGGAAGTGGTAGTAGTAGTTGTAGTGGAAGTAGTAGTAGTAGTAATAGTAGTAGTAGTTGTAGTAGTAGTAGTAGTAGTAGTAGTGGAAGTAGTAATAGTAGTAGTAATAGTAGTAGTAGTAGAAGTAGTAGTAGTAGTGGAAGTAGTTGCAGTAGTAGTAATAGTAGTAGTAATAGTAGTAGTGGAAGTAGTGGAAGTAGTAGTAGTAGTAATAGTAGTAGTGGAAGTAGTAGTAGTAGTAATAGTAGTAGTGGAAGTAGTAGTAGTAATAGTAGTAATAGTAGTAGTGGAAGTAGTAATAGTAGTAGTAGTAGTAGTGGAAGTAGTAGTAGTAGTAGTAATAGTAGTAGTGGAGGTAGTAGTAGTAGTAATAGTAGTAGTAATAGTAGTAGTATTAGTAGTGGTAGTCGTAGTAGTAGTCGTAGTAGTAGTAGTAGTAATAGTAGTAGTAATAGTAATAGTAGTAGTAGTAGTAATAGTAGTAGTAATAGTAGTAATAGTAGTAGTGGAAGTAGTAATAGTAGTAGTAGTAGTGGAAGTAGTAGTAGTAGTAATAGTAGTAGTGGAAGTAGTAGTGGAAGTAATAGTAGTAGTAATAGTAGTAGTAATAGTAGTAGTATTAGTAGTAGTAGTCGTAGTAGTAGTCGTAGTAGTAGTAGTAATAGTAGTAGTAATAGTAATAGTAGTAGTAGTAATAGTAGTAGTAGTAATAGTAGTAGTAATAGTAGTAATAGTAGTAATAGTAGTAGTGGAAGTAGTAATAGTAGTAGTAGTAATAGTAGTAGTAGTAGTAATAGTAGTAGTAGTAGTAGTAATAGTAGTAATAGTAGTAGTGGAAGTAGTAATAGTAGTAGTAGTAGTAGTGAAAGTAGTAGTAGTAGTAATAGTAGTAGTGGAAGTAGTAGTGGTAGTAATAGTAGTAGTAATAGTAGTAGTATTAGTAGTAGTAGTCGTAGTAGTAGTCGTATTAGTAGTAGTAGTAATAGTAGTAGTAATAGTAATAGTAGCAGTAGTAATAGTAGTAGTAGTAGTATTCATAGTAGTAGTAGTAGGTATAGTAATAGTGGTTTTATTTGTAATAATAGCAGCAGTGTTTGTTGTGGAAATAGTAGCGGTAGTAGTTTTAGCAGTTCTTTTTTAACTCCGTAGGGAAAGAATCTGTGGGTCACCATTCTTTTAGGTGAGTTGTATCTACAGCAAATAACAAAAACCGTACCTAGCACTACTGATTTTGGAACTGTCTGAGAGCATACCTTCAAAATATTTGCTATTCAGCATTAATTTCTCTCTTCTTTCTCTTTTGTTTCTAATATGGACTTACTTTGTGCTTTCATTTCCTTTCAGGATGGAATGTTGCTTAGCATGGTTGATATTAAATTTTCCGGTGTCAAAACTAATCCTAATTTATTATTTTTTTTCTCTTCTTATTCCCATCCATTGTTTGCAGTGAAATGTTTTTTGTGCTAAATCCTTTTCTGAGCAATAATTGTAGCAACTAGTTTGTGCTTTGCTCATCTAAATGCCTAGTTTTGAACTCTGCCATGACCGGTTGGTACCTGAGTCAGATGGTAATCTACCTGTCTTAACTTGCACTCTATCCATTTAGAAATGTCTTGTACAAGCCTCTCTGTCCACTGGCCAACTGCCGTTGTAGTATCCCATCTTTTTTGCCATTCTTTGATCACTTGCTTCCCTATTACTATTTTGCATGGAGGAGGAGTATCATTTTTATAATATCCATTTTTCATTTGAAGATCGATCCTGCAATAACGTGTAATGCTCTAGTTGAAATAGTACGATATTATCAAATCACCCAGAGTAACATCTTCATTTGTTTCCTCTCCATAGCTACCACGTGATTCTTCCTCTCAAGAGCCATACCCCATACTGGTGAGGCATACAATAAAATATAGCTGCCCGCACTATATATTATCTGTCGTTTTTTCGTCCTCCGTCTTCCAATATTTGGCATTAAAGGAACTATTTTAGACACCTTTTCTCCGCTTTCCTTGTTACCACCTTAACATGTTCACCAAAATTGGTGTTTTCATCAACTATAACGCCCAGATGCCTTACTGTCTTATTAACTTTAATTTTAGTTCCTCTTACTGTAAAAATATATTCTGTTTCCTCCGAGGTCCTTTCATTATTATTGAATCCATCTTCTACGGTGCCAGTTCCAATTATTCCGTTGCATCTACCTATCGATGCGTCTTAATTACTCATTTATTCTATACCCAAGTTCCTCTTAGTGTGTCGCCGAAACTATCAGTTCTAAGTCGTCCGTAAAGGCTATTGTTGGTGCTCCTTCTGTCAGTTTCAATTCCAATACTCCATCATATAATATGTTCCACAAAGTTGGTCCTAATATCGATCCTTGCGGCCCACCTGCAGTTATTTGCATGTCCTCCGTCCAAACAGGCGATTAAAACCTAAATAAAATATTCCGAGACCTTTTTTTTTTCTTTTAAGTGCATCTGTTATGAGACTTAATTTACCCATATTAAATGCATTTTTCACATCCAATGTTATTAATACTGCCCACTTATTTTCTCTGTCTTCCTTGATCTTAATCACTGCCTCAATTGCTTAGATTGTAGACCTCCCTAGACTGAATCCATTCTGACGACCACTTAATCCTCCTCCTGTTTCCATTTCTAATCTTAATCGTATCAGAGCTTCGTAGAGCTTGCTAAGTGTATTTGAAGGGCACAGTGGTCTATATGCTGAAGACCCTTGGGGGCATCTGCGCTCTTTCAACAGAAAGACTACCTTGGCTACTTTCCATTTATCTCGAAAATTTCGGTATGCATTTAATCGCCTCTGGAGGAATTCCATCTATTCTTGGTGCTTTTCCTGCTTTCATTTTCTTACTACTACCCTCAGCTCTTCCTTTGTGAAGGGATCCACGTTACAAGTTTGAAATTTGGATTCCATCCCTACTTCCCTATACGGAAACAACACTTTAACAATATCTTAACTTTTTTCTGTAGTTAAACAAACAGGCAACCTATTAGTTAATCATTTAGTCACAATTTTGTATCCTGTACCCCAAATGTCATTATGTAACATTTGCCAATGACTTCGCTTGGATTGCTGAATAAGCTTTTTTCATTCCTTTCTATTTGCCTTGTGGTCTTCCCTGATTTGTTCTACCTCCTCTGTCCCTGTGCTCCTTTTATTGTCCTGGTTAATAACCTTCTCCTCTCAATACATTTATTATTAACGTTATTATTTAGTATTTCATTTGTCCACCAATACGGTAATCTACTCTTTATTTCATTGTCTTTATTTATCTGGCTAACTGCTCACATTTCCTGCATCTTATTCTTCCACATATTTCGGTTTCTTCGTACCTTTAACTTTCCTGTCTAATTGTATCTAAAATACTTCCCAATCTCTCTATTCCCTCTTTCATCTTTGAGTTCAAAGTAAATAAATCTTAGATCACTAAGAGTTTCTTCTTCCAGTTCTTGTCACCTCTCAATTTGCTTTGCACATGACTGCGATGTGACATATATATATATATATATATATATATATATATATATATATATATATATATATGATTCACAGCTACCTCTATATGTGTGGGTACATCCCATGTGTTTAGCACAACCAAATATAAGGAAGCCAACCATTCTGCCCAATATCTTCCTCTACGATCTGTAGTAGTTGAACCCCATGTTTGGCATTTAATTTTTAAGTCTCCCATAAAAATGCTTTCTCCTCCTGCATTTTTATGATCTTGAATTAATTTATCTGTACCACTCTTGAAATCTTCAAAAGAAATGTTTGGAGAACTTTATCAAGCAAAAATATGGCATTGCTTACAACCAAGAAAAACATATTCCTCTTCTGCTCTTATAGTAGATACGTCCAACTTCTTGTTTAAAAGTAGAACAGCAATATCAATTCGTTTATTCTTTATCCAATTATTGCCAGCCATGCAATCTTGGTTTGGCTCACTTGCCACCATAATATCCACTGACTTGTCTTTTGCTGCCACAGCTAGCATGTCATGACTACTTTTCGACCTCATTAGGTTTGCCTGAATTATGGTATAGTTTGTACAACCATATTCATTATTTTTTATTCTCCCATCTTCCCCTCACTTTCCTAAATAGAACATTTCATCTGGTCAAATCTATGGCGTTCTTCCTGGCATTTACTACAATACGCCATCTTTGAGTATTCCTTTGCGATGTACTCTGGCTCTACACAATTGAGGCAATCTTATGACCTATTTACTTACTTTTACACTGATATGCTCTATCCCCTAAATCCAGACTTTTATAAGATCTTAGGATAGGCACCGCTCACGCATCTGACAAACTGCCCATCCTATCTGCATCTTTCTATATTTTATTACCCTTCTTGTGTGTCCCTCGGCATAGTTATGGTAGCATTAATATTTCCAAATCTTCCAGATCGGAGACTATTTATCTCTATTTGCGTCTCTTTTTCCTCGTTGCCTTACTAAAGGCCATTTTAACGCATCATTGCTCAGTGGAAATATTGCTTCTTGTACTCCCCTCTAGATTTTGGATATTTTTACTCTGAAGCTCTTGCTTTAGTATATTTGCTTTAACTTTTCCTTCTATTGTAAGCAGCAAGTCTTCCTTGCCGATTATTTTATGGCCTCAATATCTTCTCCAATCTTTTCTACAACTACTTCCTTTTTTACGGTCTTCAAAATGTCTGCAAAAGTTCTCTCATTTGCCTTGACTTTTACCATTTCCTGTGTTTCACCACCTTATTTCTTACCAGAACCCTGCTCATGCCCTCCATTTGCATATCGTTGCCCTCTCTGGGCACTTCTTGGGAATAAATATTTTACAGCAATTTTGCTTCTATTGAATATCCATTCCAGAGTTTTCCTAATCTGTGCTCTATCCAATACATTTGGTGCTATTAATACTACATTTTCCCTCTGATTATCTTGTAGTAATTGTTCCCATTGAACTAATCTTTCTTGCAGGGATTCTATATATTTAGCCCCATTTGTATCCTTACAATACGTATCAGATATATATTTCTCAAACTACTTTTTACTTCCCTTGCTTGTGATGACGTTTGAATTCATTAGCACAAACTCCACCTTGTCCCCATCCATTCCTTCTATTAGTACATCCGACATATCCGAATAGGCTTCTTTTCGTTTCTTCAACATTGCTTGTCCTTTGTCCTCTATATTAACCACCACTGCAATATCTCCTTCCACTTGAAAGGGATGCCCATACTGGATCTGTGCATTTTGGTAGCAGCTCTCAGGCCAGTCTCTGACAGCCAATGAGGCAAATTCCTTTAAAATTGTCATCTGGGAATTAGCTTTCGTTAATTTTCCTACTAATTCTACTTCTTTATCCATGTCCATTCTGCCTTCTTTTTCTTCCCCTTTTTGGCAGGAAGCATATCTCTATCACCATCCCACACTTAAACAGCCACTGATACAGATTCATTTTTCTGTGATGCCATATTCCACTCATTCCAGTGCCTAAGTATCGCTTCAGTCCTGTGGTTGATTTCTTGCACTCCCTTTTTAATATCGACTTTAGTATTAGGAGTATTTTTTATGAGTTTTGTGACCATTTTACTATGTTCGTACAATTCTTCAAACATTCTATGCACATACTTCAATTCATCTCCTATTTCTCCAATATCATATCTTTCCCCAGACTGTTCTCCTTTCTTTCCTTTAGTTACCTTTCCCAATGGCCATTTTCCAAATATTTCCCTTCCTTCTGCTCTGTTCAAGGTGATTCTATCCTTTTCCTCTTTTTTTCTCTAGATACTTCTTCTTCATTTTGTGATACAGTCAACTTATCTGGTTCACTGTTTATAGGAGAATATGATAAGGTGATTGAAATAGGTAATAATAGCAGCAGCAAAACCGCGGTACTAATGATAGTGTTTTGTTAGTTGTGGGTACGGTGGAGGTGGCAATACATACACAATGAGGCACATGTACAAACAAGAATTCGTTTCTTCTGAGAGATTCCAGAAGAATCATCATACCCTAATCATATCGTGGGTCCAGGGCTATTAGGATGGTTATCAGAAATGTTCGGGAATTGCCTATGTCAAGTAAGACTGAGTGTATTGTTGTAGCTAATAATATTAGTGTCAGGAAGATCGACTTGTTACCATCTTTCCCAGTCAGGAAAACTTAATTCGGCAACAATACCGACCAGTTGCGATCCAACACCTAGAAGACGAGATGTTCAAATGTGATGCGTCGTAGTACTACTAAATCGTAGAGAAACGCATATTGCTTCACTGAGTGTTGCAACGATTTTACTTAAATTTCACATTATGTCCTAAGTAGCACTTAGTGCTTCTTACTTTCTTGTAGTTTGTATATGAATAAGTTCCAGTAGATTTCCATCTGGGATATTTATTTCGTTACCATAAAACAGAAATCCACTGCAACCAGAAACGTAATTTTTAGTAATGGTGCAACATTATACAGAGCTTCGTTGCCTACTGTTCTAAAATTATTGATGTGCCTTCGCTATAAATCTTATGAATGGAACATAATTTTTCTTCAGATTATAATTATTAAGTAATTTTACATTGCATTCTCAAATGAATTGGTGATTGCCGAAATAAGCATATACTCCATGCGTGTGTTGCTCCAATAAAAGCTTCATACTAATTAAGCTGTTCGTTTTACTCACAACTTAGCTTGTGCTACACTTAAAACACACAATGTGAAAATTTGTTTCAAATTATTTTCATACCCTACTTACAATCAAACCGGCACATAACTTTGGCGGGTCAGGCAGGACGCATAGTTGCATTTACAGATGATATAAAATTTGTCTATCAATAACATCCAGTGTGCGGTTGGCTCGTACAAATCTCACATGCGGTTGCTTGGGTTTGAACCCAGACCGTCTAGGTGAGAGTCTAGTGGTCTAACCACTCGGCCACGGCGTGGCCCAGCAACAGAAGTAATACGCTTACGTTGGGGAAGCATGCGATGGCAAGTCTGGTGTTCCACCGCTTTGCGCAACATATTACCCTACCGAGCATGAGCTCCCGACCTTGTTTCACCAAGTGCAATGTAAACATAAACAAAAGAATTTGTTTCCTGGGATTGTAGAGCGTGCTCTATAAGCCCAGCAAACAAACATTATTTTAATAATTTGGACACTGGCCGTGAAAGCCTCAGTTTATACACAATGTAAATTAGAGCATTTGTTGTTTGTAATGTGTCAGTGTTTTTATAGTGTTTAACGCCCGATTTTACTACTATGGCACAGCAGGCAATCACACGCCCTTGTCCACCACATGTGCTCGCCTGGGATCCAACCCTGAGAGAGACGAGTGGTCCACCCACTTGGCCACGGCATGGCCGTGTGTGTCTGGGCTTGGTTTTATTTGTGTAGGAACCAAAATGAAGATTTATAAAATGTTCCACGTAGGTTTTGGAGGAGTTTATTGGCAAGTTTAGGGAATGTCATTTTGTTTGCAAAGTAAAATTCAAAAAAGCTAGACATAAAGTGGGAAAACAAAACGAAATTAAGTAATAGTTTTATATTTTATGGACGCCTTTTAGCTCCTGTGGTTTTCAGCGTCCCATTCTATTCTGGGCGTGAATGACCGCGAACTATAGGCCACTTTCATCAGGATTGAGTATCTTTTGCGTGCCATAAACTACGGCACTGGACTAACAGCTTTACTTCCCTTCCCAAGGAAGCCAGGATAAGGGGTTTTACTCCCAAAAAAGAAAAATCCCCCGTCCTCCGCCGGGTTTGAACCCGCAACCTTGGACATGTGAGGTTAGCATAACTAATACACCACGGAGGACAACCTACAAAGCAGCAAACGAGAACACTTATGAATAGCTGGGGGCAAAGTGAAGGAAGTAGATCGGAAGTTAATTGGGAACAGTTAAAAAGAGCAACTGTTTCTAAGAAATATATGTAGAAAGGAACTGTAGGAAATGAAGGAATCTTATCGGCCAGGTGTTGGAGAAGATAGAGTGTACAAAGCACATCTTTGGTACCAGGATTTATTGTTGATTTGGTTACAGGGTCTACAGGCATTACATAGCATAACGTTGACTTTTAAATTGCCACAGAATATTTCAAATCATTGTATTTCCTGCTTGTAGGTAAAATCTTAAGAACGCGTTAATCTTCCATATGGGCTAAATTGACATTTCATGCGCACCTGCTTCTTTAGAAGTACATTAGATTCTGACAAAAGCAGATAAACGTAGGTATAATCGTCGTCGGCCTCCAAGGTTCTTAATACTCTGGTATGATATAAAGTGTGTATTTCTAATAACCTTATTTTGACCCTCTTTCTTATTTTTCAATTGCTATTTCCCATTAACCTCCCCTTAATATGCACAATCCAGTCAAGCCCAACTAAATATTATCTTTTCCACGTTTTACGCAAACACACTAGGAAGACACTGCTGAAGCCATTTGCGTGAATGTTTAATCCGAGAGAGAATCAATTTGCCTCTTTTGCCTAAAGTTGTGTATTCCAAGTGTGAGAGAATCCTGCTATATCTAATACCCGCTTAAGGTAAAGTGGCATGACCTGGGTGGCATTGCAGTTAACTATGGGCACCGATGTGGCAGGCTGTCACTTTCTCATTGTCATTAAAATGTCACTGAAGTTATCTAGGCCCAGGTAAAAGGAAATGAGGGAGTTAACATAGCAAAACCTTAAAGATGGGGGACCTTCCAGCTGTTCGTACCATCGATAAAATAACGTGGCAAAATTGTGTGAGAATTGCCGAAAAACTGTAGAAGGAGCACAGCGATATTACCTATTTTATTATAAACAGTGTTTTAGCCACTAAATATCAAATGTAATGTACAGCGATATTGTCCAAGCCATTATAAATAGTGTTTTAGCCACTAAATATCAAATATAATGTACAGCGATATTGTCAAAGATATTATAAATAGTGTTTTAGCCACTAAATATCAAATATAATGTACAGCGATACTGTCCAAGCCATTATAAATAGTGTTTTAGCCACTAAATATCAAATATAATGTACAGCGATATTGTCAAAGATACTATAAATAGTGTTTTAGCCACTAAATATCAAATATAATGTACAGCGATATTGTCCAAGCCATTATAAATAGTGTTTTAGCCACTAAATATCAAATATAATGTACAGCGATATTGCCCATTTTATTTAAAATAGGATTTAAGCCACTAAATAACAAATATAATGTAAAGCAACATTGCCCATTTTATTATAAACAGTGTTTTAGCCACTAAATATCAAATATAATGTACAGTGATATTGTCCATTTTATTATAAATAGTGTTTTAGCCACTAAATAACAAATATAATGTATAGTGATATTGTCCATTTTATTATAAATAGGGTTTAAGCTACTACATAACAAATATAATGTACAGCGATATTGCCCAATTTAGTATAAATAGGATTTAAGACACTAAGCAACAAATATAATGTACAGCGACATTGTCCATTTTATTATATATACGGTTTAAGCCACTAAACAACAAATATAATGTTCAGCGATATTACCCATTTTATTATATAGTTTTAGACACTAAATATCAAATATAATGCACCGCGATATTACCCATTTTATTATAAATAGTGTTTTAGACAATAAATATCAAATATAATGTAGGCACCTAACTATATGAAAAGGAGAAATTAACAGTATGGTGTTATGCAAACAAATACAAAGCAAGAAAGTAATAAAAGGAAAACTCAGATTATAATTTTGTAGTGAGATTTACTGCCTACATTTATTGAAGGTGAAATACTCTATATTTTTAGGATGAATGGATTTAGAAATGAATCTTAAAAATTTTATTTAATTTTTTCCCCTTGTCTATTTAAATGCATTTTTTTAACGATTCTTGCATTTCGAATGTATTAACTGGAATCCTCTTTATTTTAATATTTAAAAATAAATAATATTTCAGAGGTGTGGTATGATATGAATGTACTCAATCCATAGGCGTAATGTAATACATTTCATTAGGATAATTATAATTACAGGAATAATCTATTTCATTCGTTCAAATATGTTTTCTGCCATTTTTGTGTTTGTAACGAAGGAAGAACAAGTAACATTCATGAAATGTATCTTAAATAGTGGAGATAAATTGTACTACTGCATTACGAATCAATCCAAATTTCAGCAATAATGTAACACTTGGAATGTTCTTAAGTACATTATACGTAGTTTTTACTCTGCTTCCTCTTTCTTGGTTTACTTATTTTGTTAAGGAGACTATCCAGGCTAGCGATTTCTTTATTTAAACTTTTGAAGGGAAGTTTGCTGTAGTTCCATAAAAAGGTGGCACGCACTACAGAATGGCAACTGTGGAGTAGTAGCTCTGTCTTTCTTTCTCTGCCCAACCACTTTTAAAGGTGTACCTAAGAACTGTGTATCTTCATGAAAGCTTAGGTTTTGTCACTGCAAAGTGTTGATGCCATTAAATAAACGTTTTTATAAGAATCTGCTCTAGGTGCGAAGTAATTGTCCAGAAATATATGCATTAACCCATTAAAGGATAAACAATAACGGAGATGAACTGTTAAAATAAAATAAAAAAGAATATTTTGAGTTTTTAGGGCTCAAACCTCCGACCATACCAGTATAGTCGGAGGTTTGAGCGTGTAGGTATCTGCATCCAACCACCGATTGCTTTACCACAGTTTCTCTTGAACGTAGAGCATACATTTTGACTGGATTCGACCCGAGATCCTTTGTTTGATAGGTTAGTCACTTTTATCGTGCCCTAGACCACATGACCATAAATGCAGACGTCGAGGTTGATAAATGGAAATGGAGTTTCATTTACGAACTGCGGTGGTTCCCAGTCTATGTTGGGCGTCAAAGATCGCTTAATTTTGCTCAGGGGCTTATTTATCAGGCTTTGGGGTTCTTTTACGTGCCATAAATCTATGACACGGGATCAACGGCTTTGCTTCCCTTCCGAAGGAAGCCATGCAAAGGATTTTTATGTCCAAAAAATACATTGCCCTCCACCGGGTTTGAACCCGAGACGTTGGGTACAAACGGTTAGCATGGTAACCACTACACCAGGGAGGTCGACTCGAGGTTTTTGTTATCTACTGGAGTTATCCGTTTGTAGCTGTTGGTAACGTGGGTTGTTTAACTATGATGCACAGGTCGTCATAACATGTTGATATCGCTGAAGGAGAATAGTTTCCCAACTGCAAATGCGTCTTAACTGTATGTTTAATCTTTTGTTTTTTTCCGTTGCGTCCTTGCGTATTTCTTTTGCCCAGGCTAGCCCACATATTCCACCACCTATGTCTGTAATTGTTGTGGTCCTATATGCCCCATCTAAACTTCATTGTGCATTTTCTTCTCTCTAAACACAAGTTTAATTATCTAATTTGAATAGCTTCTTATTTCTTCTATTTTGTAACTTTTTCTTTTTTCCTTTAACTTCCGGCCTTACTTATTTTACAGTTAATTTGTTCAGGCACTGATTCATTTGTTTTCTCACTCACTCTCTTCTACATACAAACAATAAAGCAGCGTTACTCCAACCCTCAGATTCTCCTTAAATAAAAATCAATCAATCTCATACCAAAGTTCCCTTCGCTACAAGAGGAATTAATCTCCCTCAGATCGCACTCACTCTCCCCTCATTTTCATTACTCACCCTCACGCACATACCAATTCGTTACGGTTCCGTGTGCATCGAATCACTGTACCTGGCGGGAATTGCTCTTGTCATTTTATTTGTGGTTGCATGATTGCTGGGCAGACAACACACTTTACCTCAAAGAAAACTACCATGGCGAATATATTGATGGGGTAGTGCGGTAGGCACACAGCCAGTCAATGAGGCGTGTTCTAATTGGGTTATAGGTATGCCCTTAAGAGCAAATACTAGAATGCATTGTTATCCTAAGCAGATTCATGACTGGTATGTCTCTATTATGGCTTTGATTCCGGTAACAACCAATTTATAGCACCATGAAGTTCTTTCTAGCAATCCCTCTTCTATGAATCATTGCTCCTCGCGTTATCAAAATTTCTTTGTAATGAGTGAAGACAATTAGTATTTCAGCACTGAGTTCTCTATATTTGTCCATCCTTTGCATCGCAGCAAGAAAGAAGTAAAACAAGGTACGCATTAACGTCCATCCATTTCAAGTGGGAGCACAATTTCTATAATGGCTATCTTTATCTGGCTAATTATTTTGACATTCTTTTATAGCATTAGAAGAAAAAAGTACACTTAGTCATGCTGTATGTTGATTGCGAACATCAGGAACTGCCTTAACAGAATATAAACCATCATTCTAACTCAGGATAAACGTAAGATGAGTATGACATAACTATTTTCAATATTTGTGGAAATCTATGCCGTTAGACACAACCGTCTATTAAATCTTTGTGGGATGCATTATAAATTGATTATGTTGGTTAATAAAATAACGGAGGTAATATGTGAAATCATCTAGATCTCCTACAATATAAGTTTCTTTTAAGGATAATAAAGATAGAATAATAAATAGAGTAATAAACCCTAATATGTCTTTGAATGCATTGTAACATCACTGCACACGGTATCTGGTTTTCAATATACGTTACCATTATATTTTCTTACTCTACTTTCTTTTCTACTCACAAGGTGCTTGTGTTTTCTGTACTAACCGGCTGAGAAAGTTTAAATATTAAACCGCAGCTGAACCCAACGTGTTATAGGCAATATACAAACGTCTGTTTTATGCAGACTGCCCTCTTGATGGGTTAAAGAATGTTGCCGACGGTTTGTGTAATCAAAATCAGGGAGATTCTGGAAGCATCCGAGAGGGTGAATGAAGAATTCTGCGGATATAAACATCAGACGAAAGTGAACAAGAAGTGAGGCTAATTAAACTGTGGAAGTTCTCAGTTGCAACAACATGCAGCGTGAACAGGCAGAAGTTTTAAGGCATACGTTGCAGAGTAAAACATACCAATTACAGAAACGCGAAGTGTTAGCCAGAGGCGCTGTGTGGAAGAAATTTCTTGTTGTACGCAGTGCTCGAAATATGACGGTATACGACACCGGTACATTTCTGCATTAGTGTATTTCATACCGACACTGTTTATTTGAGAAGATGCACAATAGTATGTTATTTGCCGTAAGTTATATTAAACACAAAGTAGTAAGAGTAGTACACCAAATCATACTCAGTTTATGCTAATCGAATCACAGTTCACACAATTTTGGATGAGACGGTACTTGCGTCTGCAGACGCATGCTACTCCATCAACAATGCAGTAATATCAACAAACCGTCTTAATCAATTTGCAGTTTGTAAATACCAAAGTTTTGTGGCCGTACCAAGCGATATTCAACCTTAAAGAATAGAAAACGATCTCAAGCAGATCCGTTACAAGCTAAAGTTTATAATCTGATCTCCAGTTTGTAAAGAAACACAACGGAAGATTGTTTAAAACTTAACTAATCAGAGAGATGAATACATTAGACAAATTTATAATCAAAAAGAGAAAAACTAATGGTGATATGCCTATAGCTGATATTGCAGTAGTTAGTGACAGTGCGAAAAGTGCTTCTAGTACTAATACTATCTGTTTCTCAAACAATTGATTTCAACTCAAACAGTTTTTCCTACATTTCAGGAGCTGAAAGAAAATGATTGGCTTATGATTTATAATGAGAAACTAGGTTACACGGTGTGTCATGGTATGTGTTCTGCCGGTGTTTTTAAAACTCAGGGTCTTAGGCTTTCTTTGGAATGGAAAAATGGTAATGTTATGTGTTTGGGTGACAGTAATGAAAAAATGAGACAGTCAATTCGAAAGAAAATATTTGCCCACAAAAACGATAATGCACATCAAACAGCCATTAAAATTTTGACTGAAGCAAAATAAGAGAAACTGCAAAAGGTAGCATCCACACAAGAAATAGCTTGCCATGAAAATACGTGTCGTTTGTTTAGAACAGTGTACACGATAGCAAAACTTAACAGGCCATTCTATGACTTGCCGATACTATTGGATATGCAGATTTTGAATGGTTTGGAGGTAGAAAGAATTCTCCAATCTGATTACTCGTGTGCAGATATTACGAAACACGTTTCAGAATCGATGAAAGACAATTTATTTAATTCTATAATAACCCGCAATTTAAAAATTGAAGTAATGATTGATGAATCCACCACAGTTAGTAAGAAAGCAGCTCTCGCTCTCTGCATTAAAACTGTTTCCTGATCCATCTGAAGCCAGTACATTCTTTTGTGACTTAGTAGAATTAAATAATGCTTGTGCAAATAATATTTTAGACGCAATGTGGAACTGTTTACATAAACCTAGTTTCACAAGAGAATATCTTTCACATCATTTGGTTTCATTTGCTTCGAAAGGTGCTTCACATATGTTGGGTAGGAAGAAAGGCGTTGCAACTATGTTGCTGAAGTTATTTCCGGATGTGCTCACCTGGCACTGTAGCAATCACCGTTTGGAGCTTGCTGATAGTACTTTAATTTATCAAAAGCATCTTGTTTGCTTTGAGTCCATTCAAAGACTTTGTTCTTCCGTGTGAGTTCATGGAGGGGATGCGCTATGGGAACAAAATTTTGTCGAACCGTCTGTAGAAGCTAAATAAGCACAATGCTTTAGTACGTCACATACGAGTTTGGCTGTCGGCAATTTTGTGAAGGCTCGGAGATTATCAGAATCCGGCTCAATCCCTTTAGCCGAAACTTAGAATCCAAGAAGTTTAATTCGAGACATTCCAAAGAAGCATTTTCAGGCTTTAGTTTAAAATTGTGTGTTTGCAATTTGTGAAATACTTCTTCCAAATTGTTAAGCAATTCAGGAAATGTGAATGCAAATATGACAATATCATCTAGATAGACCAATACCTTTTTGAATTTTAGATCACCTAAGAGAATTCTGCCCATTACATCAGAAGGCAGTTTCACTTTAACATTTACTGATGTGAAAGGGGAAATGCGAATGTCATTTGCGCAACACGCTTTGTGTGGCACTGCGGTTTCCTCATCCGATTCCACGGTAATTTGTGCCAACGGGCATCCTAGATTTTCGACACAATTTAAAACCAATTGGGATAAGTCTGGAAATTTGAGAGTAATTGTATTTATTTCCAGGTTACTTATATCTGTTAACGAAGTTCATCCCTAATAGAAGATCATGTCCAAACTCTTTAACAACAAGAAAATCCTCCTCAGAGGTAATGTCGTTGATATCGAAGCAAAGAGTAATGGAATAACTTCAATCTAGTAATGTATTATCCGCTGTCCTTGGTATCAAATCATTCGGAACCAGGTGGATGGGTGTGGTCAAAAAATGTTGTTGCACGATACTGACTGCGTTGCCTGCATCAAACAGTATACCCACTGGTTGGTAAGCAACTGTACCTTGTATGTACAGTAATGACATTTACTAATTTTACGGAGCTTATTCCTGTGACGTCCCTTGTCCGTTTGGGTGATTGTATTGTTGTCTGCAATTCGGGGCCGTATGTCCTGTCCGCCTGCAATTAAAGTACGTGAATCTACTGTTTGGCGTGGGACTGGGGGCAATAGGGCCACGCCATGTTCCTCTCGAGACAACATTAAATCCGCCGTGCTGACTATAGCTACCACGTCCACGTCCTTGTCCCTTTGCACCATTTTACTGAGGGAGATTGCGAGGCGAATAAATTGGCCTATGGTGCCCAAATTGCAATTTTTACATTTGCTTCTGCAAGTCGTGAATCTGTCGCTGCAGTTGGTTTACATCTGATCGTGGACTTGCCCGACTGACCAGTAATACTGGTTTGGAGGTGGGGAATACTCGAGTATCAAATCGTTCACCGGCAAGGTATTTGACCGTTTCTATGCGTCGCAGAAATTGTATCAGCTCTCCAATAGATTGCGGGTTCGAGGGAAGGACACATTCTAGCAAAAAGGGTTTCAATCCGCGCATAATACGGTGAATTCTTTCAGGTTCTGTCGTGTCTGGATTTACCTGGCCACAGAGAGCTCGTACATCATAGTTATATGTAAGTTTCAGTTGGTTCGAACAGGTCCTGAACCCTTCGGCGTAGGCGGCATTTCAAAATATCGTCATGTGCAGTGACGCAAATGTTGCCTAAAGGGCGTGTTTCAGGTCAGTCCATTAGAGACTCTGATGAAGGGAATGTGTTTTAAACTAATTTGCTGCTGCGTCGCGCAAGTAGTACGACAAATACTGCACCTTGTGCTCATCCTCCCATCCATTTGCCCTAGCAATGTTTCCAATGTTAAAGAGCTACTTTACAACATCTTGACCGGGCTTCCCGTCAAATTTCCCAGGGTCAATAAAAGTTCATGTAAAAGGCACGGTCGTGGTGATTACCGGTTTGCATTGGGTTCTTTCGGTGACCGTGTGTGCGGCCAACGTAGAGGCCGTAGTCATTGCTATAGGGTCTTCCGCCGAACTAGAATCTGAAGACGCTAATGGTTTAAAATAATCATGGGGCGATGCTGTGTTGCTGAAGTCACCTACGCTCAGACTACGTTCTCTTGGAGCAAAATACTGAATAGGAGCCAAACCACGGAGTCTTCTACTAGATCCAATTCCGACATTGGACATAGACGCTTAGACCTGATGTTGGATGTTATTGTCCACTCATGGATTAAGGTCCGGTTTACGATACTAATAGGACTGTCGCTGTGATACTTGGGTAAAAAGTCCATGCATGTAAGTATGTGGAGCCCATTCGTACTGACACCAAGTTGGCTAAACGATAAGACAGTCCATACCAAAAAATAAGATGCAGCATTGAGACAAATTGACTCCAAAACCAAAATAACTCTCTCGCAATTCAAAAGTATGCTCATCAATTTTAAAAGAAATATGGAGAAAATATCACATATAATACTAAAGTAATACTAAGATACGAACCCAAATATTTTTATAACTAGAAAAATTTACTATTACTTGTCCGTCATTGAGAGGCAAACAATGGGAATATAGCAGTACAGGATCAGATGGAAAACACACTCGCATGTGGCACTGATTGCAAGAACTACATTTAAATTAATATTCCCGAGCTGGTGGTGTGCAATAATATGGTGAGCTACAATGGCCAAATAATTATTGATGGACCCCATCGGGGGCTTACTTTGGAGAGTCGTCAGTCGTTGTATAGCAGGAGCTGCTTGATGCCGAGCAGCAGGAGAAGACTAATTTACAAAGACAAAAGAGGCGATCGGGTCTAGCTCGCCCGCTTATATAGGGTTTTCAGTCGCTATCCGGGTTTCAACATTACCAGGTCAAAAAAACACCCTGGAATTAAGTAGATGTTTCTGACATTCCCAGAGACACGACATTTCCTTTCGTGGGCTGATGCAACAAATGTTCTAGAACCTTCGGTGAGGAAGCTGACGTCACAGTTAAGTCCACCAGTGTAAAATCATTGTAAAAGGTACACCTTCGTACATCTTGTCACATACACAACTTAACCAAGACACAATAAATTAAGAATGAGTTAAATATAATGCTATAACAACTTAGAACATTGTGACAGGGTACTACAATAATTCCAATTTATGTATAATGATGGGCCTAATACTGTACTTCTTACCGGTATAACGTGACAATATGTCATACACAAAAGATATAAGGAAGAAGACTAAAAATAGTTCTAAAACGGAGAGACGGGGAGAAAGTAACAAAATAATGCTTATAAATTTTGAAATCCGTAATACATCGCGATGTCTTCATATTCACTCTTTTTTTTTTAATCAAAATGCATTCATTGCATATGATCAACATCCATAAGAAAGCGAAATTTTCTATCCAATACTCAGCGCGTTTTCATGCAGCTAAATATAATTAATAGTTCTTGGAAAGTTATAATTTTATATTCATATACAAGGTGGTTCATCGGTTCCTTATTATTTTTGGAGATACGCAACACTTCATATTCTGAAAGTAATAAGGTCGAAATTACCCTGCTTGTCAGCCATTTGGTAACCATGCAAATCTAGCCTGCTCTTCATCGGAATAGCAGCAATAGTTACGTCCATTCCAAAAACATGCGCTTAATAACTCCTGTTACAGTACATGTTATATCAATAAGTTCGCTGTGATACGTTCTGCAACGTCAATTATAGTAAATGAAGGCTAAATGAACGTCTTAAGCTACAAAAACGGGTAGGGTCCACAACATTATGAAGATATCACAAGCGGGGAGAGTAGGACATTTTCAAAACGTATAAATATAATAAAAACAATTTCAAAATACTAGAACACCTAACATGTTATCGATTGTTCTTCGTAGTTAGAGAATGTTCTCTACAAAATATTGGCAGCTGGAACCCTCGGTAGATTAGCGAATACTACTGGTAAACACTTTAGGTCTAGACATGCCCCATTAGATAGAAACGCTCGAAGTAAATATGTAGGTATGTGCAGTACCTACAGCTAAGGTTATCTCCTATGAACCTCACAGCCCATTAGATAGGTAGAATCAGTCGCTCGTGAACTCGCCATGTATTCCATGCTAAACGCCTGTATGGAAATTGATTTCCAGAAAGACGAAAACCTACACACAACACTTTTCGAAATGCTGAACGACGTTTACGTATAAGAGGAGCATTTGAAAGGGCAGGTCTTATTAGAGAAGCACCAGTTACCTAGGGGGAAAATGAAGCTATAATCTTAGACGTTGTTTTAAACAATCCCCTCATTAGCATGCGGGCACTGACACAAGACGCAAACATCAGCAGGTAATCAGTTAAGCGAATACTGTATAACAATACATTTCACCCTTTCCGCTTGCAGCTACACCAGGAACTCCATGGTCGTGACTTTAAATCCCGAGTAAATTTCTGCAAATGGGTATTACACAGTTTGAACCTAATGCAGTCTTTTTATCCAAGTTCTGTTTTCAGGTGAATCGCGTTTTCACAACAATGGCACAGTGAATCTCCACAACATACACTACTGGAGTGTGGGTAACCCTCATTGGGCAAGACAGGCAGATTTTCAAGACCAGTGGGAATAAATATATGCTGTGGTATTTTGGGTGATCATCTAATCGGGCCACATATTTTCGGTCACCTTATGGGAGCACGCTAACTTCACTTAAACAAAAAGGACCTCCCTCCATTGCTGGAACATGTATCATTAAATGAAAGATAATGAATGTGGTTTCAGTATGATGGTGCTCCAATGCACTAGTCCATGATCGGCGTAAATTATTTTCACGGCACACACCCTCAAAGATGTGCAGGTAGTCGAGGACCTGTCTCGTGGCCTGCCAGATCTCCTAATCTTACGTCATTTAAAACACAGTACAGCCAACGGCCGCATAACCTTTAGCAACTAATCAGGGAGGCCTGCAGTTCCTTCATCCCAGATGTTACTAAACATTGCAACATCTCGCACAGTTCTGAATCAACGAAGTAGGTCATCGTTTCGATCAGCGGCTGCGCTGAATCTAAAGGCTTCATCACTAAGTTTAAAGTCGGAAACAATTTATCTTATGCATATTGAGAAGTTTGTTAAGTTATGGGGATTAAACCTAATTTTCGTTTCAACTGAAATTATTGGTCAATACCTGTGTATTTGTTACAGTTGCGATTGTCAGCCTAGGTATTTTATGTATTTTTCGTTTTAGTAATACCCTGAAAATGGATCTGGTTCTGTAGTATTATCTAAAATACCTATGTTAGTTTTAAAACATTGTAATGATACCTGCAAATTTAGAAGAAAATGCATGAATATTCCTCAGAATGTTTATTTCCATTTGCATTTCCTGTAGCTGGACTGATTAAGTTAGAATAAACATAAATAAATAGAACAACAATAAAAGAAACAAATAAGCAAGTTAAAAAACGTTCCGATATCCCATCTAGCTTTGTACAAAATCAGGAAGAAAGAAAGCGGGGGGGAGGGGATGGCAACGTTTTTGGTAAGATTCGAACATGAATCGAGCATTTGGAACTCATGCTAACATCGCGCGTTTATAAGATACGCTACTGTTCAGCTATAACATGTAGCGCCAATTCTATAATGTTAGTATGCAGAAGATGGGTCTCAGGAACGATGTTTTCAGGTTAGACTGTAATATGCGGGTTGCATAAAACCAGAGAATAAGGGACAGGTGAACCACCTTGTATGCGACATAGATTGTGTAGGCCGTCGCCTATAGGCAAATGAATACATTTTGTCAGAAGAGTGTGCTAATTTAAAATGTTGACACAACTCATAGCTAGAGAAACAAATATGAATGCCTTAAAGAAGACCATGTTTTAAACCATCTTAAATTGACAGTGCAAAACTTGCATTGGATATTCTTGGTTTTAGGCAGTATGGTTGACCAGGAACATTACGAAGCAGTTACTTTAAATCTATCGGAAAACAGGAACTGAACAGATTGTTTTAATATCACAAAACGTTTTCTTCACGCTCCATAAAAAATGCAAACCTTATACAACGCCCCCGTGCAGAGAGAGAGAGAAAGCACAAAGAAATAGGCCTACACTTACAATAGGGTCCATAAGAAAACACTTGGATAAAGGTGGACGGCTTGTTGTCGATAAACAGGGAATCGGATTAAGAAACGTTTCAGAAAATGTCAATTTACATGTATAAGTATTTTGTAGAATAGAGATGACAGTACCGATTCTTATAGTGCTGACATCTATGGAATTGATTCAGATACATTTCAATTTAAGACATAATGAATGTTTTCTGTGGTCATTGCTAAATTGGGCAAAAAGAACCGAAAAGCTTGGTATCCCCTAACGTGCTGATATTACTAAAACAACTGCACCACCGTCCGCCACTATTGTTTTCAAAAGACAAAGACACTTGCAAGAGGTTCATATTTACCAAGTTTATTGAAGAAAGAGAGTATGTTCAACATACAAATGATAAATAAGAGGCTATATTTAAAACAAAATTTACCAGTAAAAATTGCGGAAAAGAAGGAAGATGCTTTGTTCAGCACAAGGCGTATAGACAGTTAACCTATGTCCAAGTCTAAATGCTTCATCTTCATATTGCAGAAGGAAACTTGGTGTCCAGGATTTCAGTATCTTTGACCTTAAAAATCAACATAGTAAATGTTATTGGTTTAGTTTATCAATGTAGATTTAAGCGAAAACACTATCGCCACTTGCCTTGGGAACATTGCCATAGATTTAAACCACTTTTCATTTGGAGTGATGAATGTGTCTGCCAAAACAAAAGTGCTATTATGGTAAACGCACTACTTGGGTTTTCGGTGTCAAGAAATGTAGCCACAAACCTCAACTATTTGGAAGTTGGACACACATAAATGGAAGTTGACTGTTTATGCACGTGTAGATAAACTACTGAATCCTAACTATCCATCTGAAGGTACACAGAATAGGCAAGGAACCCATAGGCAGATTTCTTACAGATAAAATTATGGAGTGAAACCTCCTATGAAATATAATTCTATTACACCATAATAAAGGATAACAAGCCAACTGTAAATGACTTACAAGCTATAGAATTTGCACCTGATTGAACTATTCAAATCAAGCTGAATCTCTCTGAACAGGATAGAGATTTTCCTAAATACCACACTATTTTCCCAGGTTAAGATTGCATATAAAAATGGCTAAAGATACCTGAAGTATATAGTTTTTACTGTGGCAGACTTCATCGCGAAGAGCATTAAAAAGAGGGAAGAAGTTAACAATTAAATAAAAAACAAAACAAACAATTTTAGTTACTCAGACTTCCTCGCTAACAGCAGTGTAACAGCTAATGCCATTGCTATTTTGAAGCTTCACAATTATCTATATACACAACCATGTTCAATATTTAATATCATCCAATTTATACCTTGTCTTATATTCATAAACAAGCTACATACATCATTATTGTTTTAATTTATTTGTTAATGCGTAACATTTTGTACACGGATCATTTCTTACGTCATTTATAACAAACTGCATACATCCTTTCTTACTTAAACGTGTTTCATTTCCTATTGTATGATATGACCATCTGTAGGGTTAAAACTTACGCTAAGTACATTATGGTTATTATCATTGAATTTAAAAATTACATATTATGTTATCCACAGTAAAACGTTGCAATGTAATTATGATTGTCTTATGAAAGTGAAAGCGCGCATCTACAGTATGTTACAATATTTTCAAAAGTACAAATACGTAATTACGCCAAATTAAAAAATAAATTCCCCAGTATACAATTCTTTGGAACAGAAATATATGCATTTAATAACATTAATACTAATACGAATTTCACGGTTATTATTTTCCAAATAAAATACGTTAATTGTTTTTTTATGTACAACTGACTGACATGCAGATACGATATATAGACACTACACGATCTTGTAGTGTATAAGAGGGAGCTTGTAATCCTAAAATACATGTTACTATTCAGGTACTAGATTCTGAAGATTATGTAAGAAATCAGTGAATTGGCAATCTCTTTTCTAGCAAGATCGGGGTCCTGATTCTATGTGGCTCAAACACAGGGAAAATTAACACGATACTTAATTTTCTTCTTCACGAGATGGGTCTTCGATATAAAAACTCAAACATTTGTTCAAAATCTCTTAGAGACCTAAATATTAATATCCTGAAATCGGAGTACACACCCAAGAAAATAGAAATGAGCTGCTAAAACCAATTGATGATTAATGATGATAAAGAAACTTCCATTGTCATATTTTACGATGTCAGTTAATGAGAAGCAAAGCAAGGTTGCATTTTACGAGCAAGAGGAGGTTGCATTCGTTTAGATATAATGCTAACATGATTATACTCTTTTGGCAACATAATTTAAACCTGAGGCATATATTACAACAATAGCAACATAAGGTAAAATGGATATAAATATGTGAGTAAAAATATTCGGGAAACTGGTGATGAAAGACCGTTTGTTTTATAATTGCCGAATTTCTGTCGAAGAATGGACGCTATAGAAACACTGAGGTAAATAAGAGAGATGGTGACAATAATATGTGATTAGTAAACATAGGTTAAATATACAATTCCATCCTATGCAGGTTACTATGTGCCAACTAAAATATTTATGTCACAGTACATCCATTCTCGAACACAACTCCTGGATGTTGCAGGAAACGTGAGACGTGAGGTGGTTGACTCAAAAGCTGAAGCGGATGCTATCAATAAAAGATACATTACAAATCAGATTCTGCGTACGTTTAGCGAATCACGTCGACATTTAAACAAGTGCCCGTCAGCAACACCTTCATTGTCCAAGGATATTGGTTCACTAGTAAATGGCAAGATTGAATCCCACAAGAAAAATGTTAGTAATCACAGACTCGTTAATTTAATGAATCAGTTTTGCTAGATGCCGCAAATAATTTCAAAAGAAAACTACGTTCTTGTCATCCTATCTGAATATAATTAATGAACAAATCAAACCTTAGACAACAATGAGCATATGATCATGGAAGTGAGAAAAGATGAGTACACACCTCATAGATAAACTTAAGGGGAGACAGCCCATCAGCTGAAAAACGACTTAGGTAACGTCACAGCTATGCAGAATGTAATCAATGAGATGCTAAAGACTCTTAGTGGTTATCAACATACGCTGCTGGAATATCAATTAAAGTACTCCTTTGCCCGCCTGGATAGTGTGGTGGTAGCGTGTCTGCTTCACATTCAAAAGATCGTGAGTTCGAATCTGGCTTAGAGTGAGTTACCCGGATAAGGTTTTTTTCGGGGTTTTCCCTTATCCTGAGAAGACGAATCGAGTAATTCCATGGACCCCGAGATCATTTGAGCATCATTTCACCAATTTTATTCATCGTCCGATATGACCAACCAGGTTAAAGGACGTTAAGCTACAAAAAATAAATAAATAAATAAAATACACCTTTAAAGGTTCGAATACAGACGTTCGTGCACGATTGCCATTCCGTGCACACAGTCAAGGCTTTGGATACTTTGAGATCTCAGGTGGAGTGGAAAGCTTATCGTTCAATTTCAGACATATCCTATCGATCGGGTCATGGTACACAGACACACGCGCGCGAGCACAAACACACACCACACGCACACATACACACACAAATACCCACACTTCCGTCATACGGCGCACTTTTTCCTCGCTCCATCATATCAGTACAGCATCTGAATGAAGAATATTTCCGAACATGAGCAACACCTATGTATTGATAAATGTTGCTATTGTTGAGAATTATTCGGTGAACGTTAAGAAATTGCTTAATATTCGCTCAGGCTGCATTTTGCAGTTTAGACGGATAGCCATTACGCACAGAACTAGTACCAGCTTAAAATGTTCACTACAACTATGCTATGAATTGCCTGAAAACATCTACTTTCTGCTCTCTTCAAGACGCAGAGTGACAGTATAAAGCAAAATATATCCGCAGATCTGCGTACTAAGCCTATACGAGAAAAGTTGCGTTCTCCGAAAAGGCAGTAAATGTGAAACCCGACGTGGAATATCTGAAGATCTCCAGCCAGAAACTTCACCAAGCTCAGGAGAAAATGACATCATGAAGGGAAGGATGAAAAGGGCTTGAACGATTCTTGTACTTACCATGATCAAGTTCGCACTAAGGATAAGGTTAGAGATTGTTGGTGTGTGCCTTCAAGATGGTGGTTATATGCTAGAGATTAAAGTATAAAACTTAGGGATACACACACACACACACACACACACACACACACACACACACACACACACACACACACAAATACGTGAGGAATCACAAGAGGCTAACCCTGACATTTCTCAATTAATTTTTAAAAAACTACATAAATGTCTTCACACAGCGAAGATACCTACAATACTTACACACATATCATGAGAAGAACCGTTTCTTCATAGACACGGTTGCACTAATTTGCGTAAATTGAAATTAAGTAATTGTTAAGAATATAATAAAAGTATGTCCTCTGTTACATACAGGTCTAATTCTCGAATAAAAGGAGCAACAATCTAATAGGAAGCTGGTCTAACTTCTCGAGAAATCCTAATACGCTGATACACTGTTTAAGATTTTTAATGTATCGCAAGGAGCTGGTACTTAAAACACGGTTGCAGAGATTAAAAAAGATTATCGGAGAAATGAAAACTTGAAGAACTACTCCATGATTAAACAGTTTATTTCAAAGAAACTACATGGACACGCAAGGATGTATTTGTTACGTTGTAAAATTATCAGTATCGGGCTGAATGTGGGCATGCAGATTGGCTTCGATTCCGTATGAACACGAAATAAACATGTCAAATGCATTCTCATTGCAATTAATTTATTTTTCAAAATAGTTTATGCCCGATCATTGAAATATGTGACTGGGATTAACACAACGAAAGCCATGAAAGATATACTGAACGAACTGAAAATACCACCTAAAGACGTTCAGTCTGACAGTGATAAAGCGTTTTCCCATAATTTCTTTAAAAGGAGAATGCACAAGTGCATAATTAACCACTACAGTACCTACAGCACTGTAAATGCGTCTGGCATTGAACATTTAATAAAAACGTTGAAGAACATGCTGTATGTTGAATGCTTAACTCAAGGATGAAACAAATGGCCTGGTCTCTTATCAAAAGTAATCTCCAAATATTTACCATTACCATTCCACCATAGGTATGGAGTCTAAGTAGTCAAAAAGTGATCTATTTCTCGCAGTGTACCGCTACAATCATTTCAGAAGAGAAAAGGAGTGCAAGAACCTTTCGTGATGGTGATTATGTAAGAACTTGTAAGCATAAAAAGAATTCAAACCCAACTAGAGTTCAGAAGTGTTTCATGTTGTTTGTGTGAGAAACAACCTACCTATTACATATGTAATAAAGAAAAAAAAGTGGAGGTGACATTAAGGGAACATTTTGTGGACATTAATTATTTATTAGTTACTGGGTATTCCAATACGTATTTAGGGAAGAAGATATTGAGCTGTCGGGGGAAATAGTATACATATAATCTGGTATGATGTACCGCATTCAAGATGGATTAATAGCAATAATTTGCTGTAAAATGCTAAAATAAGTAATGCAAAGTTTTATTTATTTATGTATTTTCCCGCCATTCACTAGCACTTCATCTAATATTTTACGGAAGCAATAAACAATATTTACATGAGAAAATATATAGTTTATCATAACTATAAGCTAAAAGTTCTATTACGTTAATACTGTAAGTGAATCTCTTTATTCAAATGGATTATGTCACAAATTAATGTATTTAATTCAGTGATACAGAAAAACATTATCCTCTTATCTGGGTGGCCCGGGTGCGATCTCAGGTGACCGCACGTAAAATTGATGGTGGACAAAGTGGCGCAAGGGCGGGTTTGCTCAGGGTTCTCCGGTTTCCCTCACCATGGCATTCCAAAGTTGCTCCATCTTCATTCCATGTATCATCAGTGTCATCGCCTGCGATGCCATATGTAGTAAATAGGAGCATTAAACACTATCAAAAGAAGAAAAAATAAACATTATCTCTCTTGGCTACCAGTCTCTTTCAACTGATTCGGCTGTTTCTCTAATCCAAGTGTACTCACCGAAGTTCTATCGAAACTGAATACTGCTCCCCAAGCTGTCCTCATCTTTATAACTCTTGATTACGTAATCAGAACTTTCCAAAAGTGGAAGCAATTAATGTAGTGTTTTTTAAATGCAGGAGAGACCATGTAGCACGAAGATGCACAATGCTTCAAACTATTTAAAGGATGAGCCGACGCAGGGCAACAATTCACGGTGATAGCGTATAGGCTCGTAGTCACACTGCTTCCTCCTGAGGCGCCCCATCATAGATGGCCCAAGCGTGCCGTTAGCCTCTTCCCTCTGGACAGCCTCTGGTTGCGTAGATGACACCATTAATTCCCTTCAGCACGAGCTATGGCCCATGCCATGGTTATAGAAGTTTAGGGTAGCGCCCCTTGGTACCATATGGCGATATAGTTATACCAAATCACCCTGTAGGAACTCTCGCCTGTTGGCCAGTCGTCAATTTGGGTCTTCATCCGCTCGCTCGCTACCTGGGTTTGTTAACGGGCTATCCAATATAAATATATATATTGTACATTCGGCCTGATATTCCTCACGAAGTCCACAGCTGGCTGTTCTGTGATAAGGAAACTCCCAAACACTAGGTCGCATGATTCTGGCTAGCGTCAACACAATGTTGTCTTGGGTTGAAGAGTGGTAGACCAGCAAGAAAAGTCGTACTATGACATTCCAATCTCTCTGTTGATTGGTCGAAACCGTCCTCAAATGTTTTTCTAGAGTCTTGATATACCATTCAACTAAGACGTCTGACTGGTTGCAGAGGTTCTTTGCGCATCTTATGAACTTCAGGTCACTCCAGGTTTTCCCTCATAAGGTTAGACTCAAAGTTAATGTTCTGATTGCTATATAACTCCAATGATACCCTAAAGCAACACAGTTATTCTACGAGGCAGTTGGCGATGCTTTCGGCCTCCTGGTTAGAAATGGCGAATAGTTCCGGCCTCCTTGTGGAGTAATCCATAATCACCAACAGATACCTGTAATTTCCCCACATGTACTTACGCCAAGATTTCCGTAACATTACTCCGAGGGAGAATCAACTATTTTTGTCTGAGCCTTTACGTAAGGTGACTCAAGCTCTAAACAGTACACTTCCTTGGTCTTCAGTGAGTCCCATTGGGTCCACTATACACACCATGCCAAAGCGTGGTATATCCCCAGGTCTGCCTATTCCCTGCAGTTCTCTCTGATGTGGCCTCAAGACTGTTTTCGCCAGCTCATCCCTCCTCAGTCCTGTGAGAACCCATCCAATGTTGATACCACTCCACCCTAGCGACTGGCTGCACTCCTCTGGGCGGGGCACAGGTATTGGAGTGATTCCCCCTTTTCTTATGCTCCAATATAAAGATTTATTCTTGGAGCCTCTGCACTGAAGGCGCTCTCTGGTTCTTCAAGTCCTTGAAATTTGACAGCTAAAAAGGGTGGAATGGTTAGACCTCAAGTAAAATGGCCGGAGTCCAAGATTCTACGACGGTGTTGGCCGGTGGAATCCGTCACACGGCCACTCACTCTCTAACTCTGTTTCGGCCTGGATATCTTATTCTGTGACCATTGGATTCAGCAGCCTTATGGATCCATTCTTTTGACAAGGCAACAATACTCGGGAAAAGCGTAATCCGTTCAATGGTGTCTTCCGGTCCAAAACCTGGTTCTTTGACCGTTGGCCATCTAGTTACGTGTTCGCCAACACCTCGCTTCTTGCGTGCACAACTATATCGTTCGTGGATCACCCTGCATACCCTTGCATGTTCGTGGGAGCTCCGCAGCAAGATCTCGTCTCGGACGAGTCTTAAGATTATCCGACCGACGTTGAGTTTCGCTCGTGACATCTGTAGGCGTCCAGTCCCAGTATCATATTTCAGATACCCTCGCGACGAACACACACGGAATCGCAGTACTCCGTCCCAGGTCAACTCCAATAGGTCCTCCTTCTCCATAGGCAAAGATAACGCCCGATGCCGTCACTATTTTGTAGGATCGACTGGGTTTTTGTGTCCGCAAGCCCTTCAGCCTATCAGTTCTAATTACAGACACGGCTACATGTGTGTTCACTAGCGCCGCATGGTTTTCCTAGTATCCACCGGTCTGTGATGATACTGAAGTCCACTATTCTGCCCAAGGCCCGTAATGATATTTGAGCGGTTGGCTATGACGCCTCCGACGTACACGTCACTAGACCTTTACTAGATGATCTAGCTCACCACACAACCAAAACACGCCATATTTACCTAAGATCGTCGTCTCGAGATTGTTTTTCTTTCCTTGTTGTCGCGAGTACTCCTGGTCTTCCAGGTGGATACCACTGGTATCTTGGCCATTCCATTCTCATTGCGACCGTTAAGTTTCATGCACTGTCTTAGACTAGCCGAGCGTCAGGTCGTGTCGGGACTCAGCGTCACACATCCCATCGGCAAAGGAGCAGGCAACCTTTTGAGACGCATAACAGGGCGGTGGGTTCACCAGGGCTTTGTTCATCAGATGCTGAATTGCCAGGGCGGTTTCTTGCGCTGCCTGACGCAGCTGTTGCATTCTTGGCTGGAGCTGATTGCCGTAAGTTGCAGATAAGCGACGGTTCGCGAATGATTATTTGAGGGTCTTCCAGGTTTCTTTGGACACCGCTGATGTCATAATTGCATTAAGTAATTCTGCCACCCGTCCCAGGGGGCTGGGTATTAGCTGTGCAGCTTCCTCCTCTGCTGACCATCAGAGGTAGGTGGAAGAGGAGAAGAACTGTCAACGGAATACTTCAAAGGTTGGCTCCCCGTCGTGCTTGTGTGGCTTGACGCTTGAAAATATTGTGTAGCAAACTTTATATTTTCAAATTGAATATGCTACATACAGATTAATGTCTTTATTCCAGTGCTTCCAAATAACTTTATCTCTCATTGCTGCGACGCCCGTTCGGCTACTTCGGCCGCCCCCCTTATTTAAGTGTGCTCTCCGAAGTCGCTATTGAAACTGAACACTGTGGGTCAAGTTGCCTTAACTTTTATACCTCCTGATTGCGTAGTCAGAAATTTCCAGGGGTAGAAAAAGTATTGATTTTCCCCCCTCAGAGAACACAAGAAGAAAGAGATCAAAGGCTCTGTGTACCAGAAATGACACAGGGTAAGCTCATTGCTAGGTTTTTCACTAGGCCAATCTCTTTAGGATAAATAGGAATGTTTAAGTAAGCTATTTGAACCAGTATTATCGTCTGCGGAGTCCTTAGCAGTAAAAGCTGGCGTTAAACACTATCACAAAATGAACTGGTATTTTTCTTAACAACGGGATTTTCAGTAATTGAATTGTGTAGCCTTTACAGTAATATTAAATTGAGTTTGATTCACGGTCGTTGGGTACTGGAGGTTCCAACCTTCGGAGGTTCAAATCATGTTCAGTGAAGAACAAGAAGTAGAACTGGTCCGCTACATTAAGAACTTGTATCAATATTTTTATATCTTGAGCTTCAAATTTATATGGAAGCTGACATTTGAATTTGTTGAGCTTAATTGCATAAAGCATAACCTTAAACCAGAACTAGAATGAAAACTATTTGATGGGCGATCATAAGAGTATAAGTCAAATTTTAATCAAAGTGGGATATGTACAATGTGCTCATTGTCAGCTCGACATCTATATGTCTGGTAACAATATGACAAGTCATAGTCTGCTATAAAACGTTTAATTCTCTAATGCACATAGCAGTGCAAGATAAATCCTCAAAACCATGTGCGGTCAAAACAATATAACTTGACCTGTAGTCTTATCACCACACAACAGTAATGCAATAGTTATCTGACTTATACTGTTTGTGCCGCAACTGTTTTCTATAGTAATTCCATAAAGTCTGTCTTCAGTCATTGTAATGTGAGTCACATATGCAGCATTTAGATATAGATATCCCAAAATTGTTTCCATCACAGTAATAAAGAGCTCCACTTCACCACTGTTAACAGTTATGTACTGTGAGACAATTTTGTTGTTGATCTTGCCGGCAAAACTTAGCTGACTTGCATTTCTATGTTAATTATTGAAAGTGACCGACGTTTGAAGATGCACACCAGCCGTGCTGCTAAAATGATTGCCCTAGTGAACAGAGTTGGTAAGTGGATTATATTATAAATAGTAACCAAAGGTTGCCGAGAATGAGGGGAGAGGAGCTAAAAATGAAGGCGAGAAGTAGCGGAAGGAATGAGGGAGGTGAGAGCTTGCGGGGCCGCGAGTGCTGTTTAAAACGTTATTATTTCAGCTGTAAACGCAATTTCCTTTAATTTATTTGTATTATTTAATTTTCCTAACTTTCTTGCAACTGTAGTTTCCAAATCAATATCCTCTTGAGTTTCTTCTGTGTTTCCCAATATGTTTTTATCTCTCCCTTCTACTTGTTAACTCTACCATACTTACTCTTTAACTATTTGGTGTTGAATACGCAAAGATCTTCTTGCTTCTGGACTGCTCCTTTCACCTGTTCTCTACAATCCATTTCCTAAGCAGTTTTACTATTAATATTTGTGAACTGCTTTAGTCTTTTTGTCAATTCAGGATTTCTGAGAACTGGGTATAGTGTATATTCTCCTAGAATTTGCGTTCTTTGGTTAAAGTTTGAGCACATCTGTTAAATTAAAAACTGTTTGCTCAGGAGTATCCTGAACATCAAGATATCATACGTGTCATTGATTGTTTTATTAATCTGTTTCCTGTGTGTTTTATAGGTTCCGTTACCGTTAATATGATGAATTAAACCTTTGATTGGTTGTATATAATTTAGTCTAAAAGTTTCATTTATGCTATTCAATAAAGTATATTTTCTTCTATCTTCATGTTATCCCATTCTTGTTGTCACCTAAATTTTAGCTTCTGTTTAATTTCAGCAAATGATTTGTAATGTTTCAAATAATATGAATATTTAACATTCCACAATTTAATTTCCTTGCACAAAATGTTTCTGGTTTTAACTCGAATCATATAATACAGTGACTATATGACTAGGTTGACCAAAACTACCATGCCATGCGTTTATTTTTTATGTGCTCTTGTAAATCTGGTTAAAATTTGTCTGTGTGTTCTGTTTAACCGTTTCCTGATCGAAACAAAAGTATTGTAAGAAATTCTACTCCGATTTTCCCTCAAAGAGGCACCAGGACAGAGCCTTAGAGTCATCTCTTAGATATATTCTTTTTAACCGTGTCATTTTTCGCTTTTACATAAACCTTTATATGTGTGCAATAATTTTAAGAGGCTTTATAAACAGTCTGTGGATGATTTTTCTCTCTAAACCTTCCTAAAAGTGTGATGTCATACACTATTGAAATATCTATAAACATTCTAATTGTATAATTTTTCTTACTTCTTCTAATTGAGGTCAAAGCATCATTCGCCGCATACACCGTTGATCCTCCTCCTATAAAGCTAAAAGGTTTGTTATTCATACGATTCATATTTTTAAGCTTTTGCACCCTTGAGTATGCTCGTTGCTCCTTTCCTCTTGCGCAGTGATAGCGCGCCTCCCTTTAGCACGGAAAACTTGGGTTCAATTTTCCGCACTCAGGGTTCTTCCCCGCTGCCTCCTAGGTCTGGGCGTTGTTCAAGTTCCCTCGATTGCGCTGAGGTCAAGGCAAAACCACCGTGATGTCGCCCTGCCTAAACGCCGTTGTCGGGTTAGGGTATTTTTCGTGGCTGTGTCCGGTTGAAACCAACTTTCGGGATGTTACCCCACACCATCATTAGTTGTTCCAACATTTGAATTAATGCGTTTAGTGGTCGGAATAATTTGGATTGCTTAGGATCATTACCCATTCCATTCCTAAATACTACCGGTGTTGCTTCTTCCAAAGTCAGGAACTGTCCTTCGCCATTAGAAGTCATTGTATAATTGATTTAGAAATGGTATATTTTTCTCTTCTGGGCTATTTTAAACTTCACTCATAATTTGGATCCAGTCCGGTTGATTTTTACCGTTTAATTTTTTGCAAAATTATTTTCACTTCTGTAGTGATAACGGACAAACAATATAATTGTTATAGCCAATTCTGCTTTATATTCTGTTTATATATTGATCTTCGTATTTTTCTTCGTTATCAATTAATAATGTCTTGTGTAACAATAAAGTTAATTCCTGCAAATTATTGGGCATAATCCAAGCCTCTCGGTACATTGAGATAATTAGTTCTGGTTTTCTTAGTTTTTCCCTAATTACTTAATGTGGCAAGCCCCCAATCTCTTGATTTAGTTAATATTTCATAAAGACCATCAAAGTTTTCCTTGTTTGTGCGAGTATATTTTTATATTTTTCTTAAACTTCTCGACATTTTGGTAAATCAATTTCCCCTTAGTTTAAGAACTGGTACTGAAAAATGAAGACCGAACAGGCAAAAATGCCTAAATCTTGAAATGCATTAGAAAAAGATGAAGTTTCGCTTTTGGTAGATATAATTGATATATGATATATGTATTTCGTTTTTGTACCTTATCCGTTAAGGATTTTCTCAATTTTATGTTTTGGAAGGGAGGGGTTTGTAATAATGTGAAGAACAAGTTTAGTCCAGCCACGCTGGACATGTAGCAGATAGGTTACAGAGGATGCTAGGAACAACAAATGCTACTAAACTCTTCTTTTAACAGCCACATTTATATTACTTAGGATTTCCGGTTGCAAGATTCGCAATAATATAATAATAATAATAATAAAATATTATTATTACTTTTCTTTTTTTTTTTTCTTTCGCTAAGCTATAGAAGAGTACCTACAAGTGTGTCCCCAGAATAGCCAAGTAGTATAGTCGTGCCTATAAGTGTTTGAAAATAAAGAGAGAAGTAGCTTTTGTTTAAACATTATGGGACTGAAAATTGTTTGTTGGTGGGGGGATCGGAAGTTGTAGCTAAGTTAGTTAATCTATTATTTTTGCCGCCTTATGCAGAATCTACTCCCATACTAACATATACACTCACACACTCACATACGAACACATACACTCACACACACCCACACTCTCATATTCCAACACACACATTCACACGCATTCACATAAACACATACACTCACACACACTCTCCTCAAATACGCTCACTCAGAATGGCCGTGCCTTTGCCGAGTGACCAGGCCACTCGCCTCTCACATAAATGGCCCGGGTTCGATCCCAAGCGACCGCATATGAGATAATTGGTGCATAAAGCGGCGCAGGGCAGATTTTCTCCAGTTTCCCCGCCATTATATTCCACCGTTGCTCCAACTTCATTCGATGTATCATGAGTGTCATTGCCTGCGGTGCCATATCAGTAAAAGTGGACGTTAAGCACTGTAAAAATACACTCACACTTATACACACTCGCACATGCACTCACCCATACTCACACTCATTCACACACTTAAACAACGCCCTCAACCACATGCACATATTCACGCATACTTCCACACCGTCACATACACACTTACACATACTCACATGCACACACTAACATACACCTTCACACTCATGCAATAACACACACACACACACACACACTCAACCGCGTAAACATACTCCCACACATGCACACAGATATATGTACATTCACACGTACACTGAAACACACGCACTGAACCGCATACACACACTCACACTGACACACAGTTGCACACATTCACCGACATACCCTCACACAGTCACAAACACTTAACACACACTCAACCGCGTAAACATACTCCCAGACATGCACACAGATATATGTACATTCACACGTACACTGACACACACGCACTGAACCACACACACATACTCACACTGACACACAGTTGCACACATTCACCGACATACCCTCACACAGTCACAAACACTTAACACACACTCACTCACACACATACTCACATATACTTACACACTCTCACACACTCTCGCTCTCTCTATACCTCTCTCACACACACATAATTTCTACCTTTGCTCTTTGAACTGTTGATAGAGTTTACTACCACAGCCACTGTAACTACTACTACTACTACTACTACTACTACTACTACTACTACTACTGCTGCTGCTGTTGCTACTGCTACTACTACTACTACTACTACTACTACTGCTGCTGCTGCTGCTGTTGCTACTGCTGCTACTACTACTACTACTACTACTACTACTACTACTACTAGTACTACTACTGCTGCTGTTGCTACTGCTGCTACTGCTACTACTAGTACTACTACTACTACTACTACTACTACTGCTGCTGCTGCTGCTGCTGCTGCTGTTGCCACTGCTGCTACTGCTACTACTACTACTACTACTGCTGTTGCTACTGTTGCTACTGCTCCTACTGCTACTACTACTACTACTGCTGTTGCTACTGCAACTACTACTACTACTACTACTACTACTGCTGCTGCTGCTGCTGTTGCTACTACTGCTACTGCTACTACTACTACTACTGCTGCTGCTGCTGCTGCTGTTGCTACTACTACTACTACTACTGCTGCTGCTGCTGCTGTTGCTACTACTGCTACTACTACTACTACTACTACTACTACTACTACTACTACTACTGCTGCTGCTGCTGTTGCTATAACTGCTACTGCTACTACTACTACTGCTGTTGCTACTGCTGCTATTGCTGCTATTGCTGCTACTGCTACTACTACTACTACTACTACTACTACTACTACTGCTGCTGCTGTTGCTACTGCTGCTACTGCTACTACTAGTACTACTACTACTACTACTACTACTACTACTGCTGCTGCTGCTGCTGCTGTTGCTACTGCTGCTACTGCTACTACTACTACTACTACTACTACTACTACTACTACTACTACTAGTACTACTACTGCTGCTGTTGCTACTGCTGCTACTGCTACTACTAGTACTACTACTACTACTACTACTACTACTACTACTACTGCTGCTGCTGCTGCTGCTGCTGTTGCCACTGCTGCTACTGCTACTACTACTACTACTACTGCTGTTGCTACTGTTGCTACTGCTCCTACTGCTACTACTACTACTACTGCTGTTGCTACTGCTACTACTACTACTACTACTACTACTACTACTACTACTGCTGCTGCTGCTGCTGCTGTTGCTACTACTGCTACTGCTACTACTACTACTACTGCTGCTGCTGCTGCTGCTGCTGTTGCTACTACTACTACTACTACTGCTGCTGCTGCTGCTGCTGTTGCTACTACTGCTACTACTACTACTACTACTGCTGCTGCTGCTGCTGCTGTTGCTACTACTGCTACTGCTACTACTACTACTGCTGTTGCTACTGCTGCTATTGCTGCTATTGCTGCTACTGCTACTACTACTACTACTACTACTACTACTACTACTGCTGCTGCTGTTGCTACTGCTGCTACTGCTACTACTAGTACTACTACTACTACTACTACTACTACTGCTGCTGCTGCTGCTGCTGTTGCCACTGCTGCTACTGCTACTACTACTACTACTGCTGTTGCTACTGTTGCTACTGCTGCTACTGCTACTACTACTACTACTACTGCTGTTGCTACTGTTGCTACTGCTGCTACTGCTGCCACTACTACTACTACTACTGCTGTTGCTACTGCTACTACTACTACTACTACTATTACTGCTGCTGCTGCTATTGCTGCTACTGCTACTACTACTACTACTACTGCTGCTGCTGCTGTTGCTACTGCTGCTATTGCTGCTACTGCTACCACAACTACTACCACTACTGCTGCTGCTGTTGCTACTGCTGCTACTGCTACTACTGCTGTTGCTACTGCTGCTATTGTTGCTATTGCTACTACTACTACTACTACTGCTGCTGCTATTGCTACTGCTGCTATTGCTGCTACTACTACTACTGGTGTTGCTACTGCTGCTATTGCTGCTATTACTACTACTACTGCTGCTGCTGTTGCTACTGCTGCTATTGCTGCTACTGCTATTACTACTACTACTGCTGCTGCTGTTGCTACTGCTGCTATTGCTGCTACTGCTGCTACTACTACTACTGCTGCTGCTGTTGCTACTGCTGCTATTGCTGCTAGTACTACTACTACTACTACTCCTGCTGCTGCTGCTACTGCTGCTATTGCTGCTACTACTATTACTACTACTACTACCACCACCACCACCACCACCAAGACCACTACGATCACCACGACCACCATCACCATCACCGCCACCACCACTACTACTATGACCACCACCATCACTACCAATACCGCCACCACCGCTATTACTATTACCACGACCACCACCACCACCACCACTACCACCACCACCACTACTGCTCACACACATACACTTACGCACTCACACACTCCTACACAATTTCTGCTTTTGCTCTTTAAACTGTTAATAGAGTGTACTACCACAGCCACTGTGACTACTACTACAACTATTACTAATACTACTACTACTACTACCACCACTAATACTACCACCACTACTACTACCACTACCACTGCTACTACCACTACCACTACTACTACTACCACTACTACCACTACCACTACTACCACTACTACTAATACCACTACTACCACTACAACTACTTCTACCACTACCACTACTAATACAACTACCACTACCACTACTACTACCACTACCACTACTACCACTACTTCTACCACTACCACTACTACTACCACTACCACTACCACTACCACTACCACAACTACTACCACTACTACTACAACTACTACTACCACTACCACTACAACTACCACTACCACTACCACCACTACTACTGCTGCTGCTACTACTACTATCACCACTACCGTTACTACTACTGCTACTACTACTACCAGTACCACCACTACTACTAGTACCACCACCACTACCACCACTACTACTAATACTACTATTACTGCTGCTACTACCACTACTACCACTACCACCACTACTACTATTACTACTGCTGCTGCTGCTACTGCTACTACTACTACTAATACTGCTACTACTACTGCTATTACTATTACTACCACTACTAGTGCTGCTACTGCTGTTACTACTACAACTACTACTACTGCTACTACTATTACTACAACTACAACTACTACATCTGCTGCCGCTACTACTACTACTACTACTACTACAACTACTACTACTGCTACTACTACAACTACTACTACTACTGCTACTACTATTACTACTACAATTACTACTACTGCTGCTACTACTACTACAACAACAACTACTACTACTACAACTACTAATACTGCTACTACTACTACTACTACTACTGCTGCTGCTGCTGCTACTACTACTACTGCTGCTGCTACTACTACTACTCGGCGTTGGGATGTGGCGACCCCATCGCCCAGTGGAATTCACTGCAATCAGCCTCCCGGGAATGCGCCTTGGCATTAGCCTTCAGTCTGACCAGCATACGACGCAAGGATGGCAGCCCCATCATAATAAGCACTATGGATGCTGTAGAAAATATAGTGGGTTTGGTTACGGAGCAGGAGGTCGGATCTCCAGTTCCGGTCGGGATTGTGGGTGACCGAGGAGGCCCCTCTCGATCGTCAGCAAGCGACTGCTCAGCATTTCCGGTGGGGAACCAGGCCGGAATGCCGGTAAATGCTACTGGAAACAATGATGATACACAAACAGAGCTTCTAAGCAGACAGACATCTAGTCAAGAGGGGCAGTTAGCCGCCTCCATGGAGTTGGATAGCACCCAATATCTGGCATCCGTTACTAAGCAGGACCCGCCACTCAGAGAGCATAAGCGGAAAAGGCAACGAATTGGCCCAGGGGACTCGAAATTCGATGACATAGCTGATCTTGGAGTGATGCGTTCCTAGTTAGAGAAAATGAGTAGATGTACCAATGAATTAATGACTGTAATAAAGAACACTCCGAATACTGAAGTCGACATAAAGACAGGAGTCAAGAAGATGAAACAAATGACTGACGTCATCCTTAGTCGTATGAATGAACGGGAAATGTATCCCCATAAACTTCAAATGTGCACTCTTGCCATACAAGTTGATGAGGAAGATTTATTGAGTTCTAAAGTAATGACGGACTCCGCTATTCAGGTGGATTTAAAAGGGGAGTTAGAGTTCACTGAAGCTCTGTCGAAGGCCAGCAGTTTTGAGGCTTTTGCCCCTTTTTTGGATAAGGAGTGGCCGGAAAGCTGCCATGCATCTACTCAATTAATATATGGGAATCCCATTTCTGTAAACGCAGAGGATATGGCAATTGTGGTTTATGTTGATGACCCTGGGCAGCATGGTCTTTTCAGGGCATTGAATGTCTTTCATCCAGAGATATCCGAACTGATTGAAGGGAAGCTGGATGTGGGTAACGTGGAAACCTTGAGAACTAGCACACAGACATATTCCAGTAGAGGCACTAATAGTGCCATTTCTCGTTATATATATATATATCTGTTGCCCTGGGTGGTGGACTCGCAAGGTGTCAATGACATGGAACAGTTGTGTGCGATCTTACAGCAATGGAAACAGCTAACGCAACACGGCAGGAAATGTATAACCTGCGCTACAGGTGGTGGTCTAGACAGAGACTATACTAGGAAGCTCCTGGAGTGGGTCTTCAGGAATAGCGGCATTCAAGTTGGATATAGTTACCAGCCCGAGCACAAAATACGACGATTACTCCAGTTGGAAACCTGAGGTACCCCAGGAAAGTGTCAGAGTTAGAGCAACTGGGAAAACGTTTGCGGATATACTGAGGACTGTGAAGCAAGAAGTTGATATCGGGAAAATTGGAGTGCGGACAAAAAATATCCGGAAACGTGGCGAAGATGTGGTTTTTACTGTGGAGGGGGAAGGTAAAGCCAACGCCCTGAAACAGGAGATACAAAGAAACACCAAAGACTTGGAGGTGAACACGAGAAGGAAGGATGCTACTCTACCGCTATACGGAATGGGCCCGTCAATTAGCGAGGAGGTCCTGCAGGCCGCCATAGGTACTGAGATCGGTGTTCCCGCTTCTGAAGTACTGGTTAGCGCTCTGAGACCCGGAAGGTTTGGGAATTTAAATACGACTCTGGAATTCTCCGGTCAGCTGATTAAGAAACGGAAAGTACAGATTGGGTGGACTGAATGTCATGTCCGAGAAAGGGTTACTATTTGGAGGTGTTATAAGTGCTTTGAGTTAGGCCATAGAGCCTATCATTGTAAGAAGGAAGCTAACAGGAGCGAGGACTGTCCTAACTGTGGTGGAGAAGGACACCATACTAAGGATTGTACACAACGTCCATTCTGCATTACATGTGAGAAGGAGGGACATAGATTCGACCAAATGAAGTGCCCGAACTATCGAAAGTTGGTGTTCACCGCTCGAGCTTGACAGTTATAATTCACAGGATGCCTACACCAACAATCCGCGTACTGCAGACCAATTTAATGCGATCCAATTTGAGTCACGACCTGGAAGAGGCTACGGCCCTTGAGAGAGGCGTGGATATTATAGTTGCCTGCGAACCAAATAAGAAGCGGGTGTTGGATGGTGGTTGGGTCCAAGATAAGAGGAGTGATGTAGCCCTCTATTTCCTGAATAAGCGGCTCAACGTGTTACAGTTCCGAGCTGAGGAGGGTTACATATGTGTAGAATTGCCACACTGTCACCTCTTCTGTTGCTATAGTTCACCTAATATTCCATTCGATGTGTTCACGAAATATATCGATCGTTTAATGCAGGATAGCCTCGATACACGCTGTGAATGCCTTCTCCTTGGTGATATAAATATCAAGTCGCTACAATGGGGATCTCCGGTAACTGATCGTAGAGGTGCATACTGGACGGACTGGATGGCGACATTAGACCTAGTGGAACATAACACGGGGATAGCACCCACCTTTGCTAGGGGTCACTGTGAGGCGTATATCGACGTCACGTGCTCAACGCGGAATATCGCTTCGCAGATTGCTTGTTGGCAGGTATTGGAGGAGGAAACTCTTAGCGACCATCGCTTTATTTATTTTGAGATCATGGGGACTGCGCACCGCAAAGTGACAACACCCGTTGAAAAAGATTGATAGAATATGATTGGGCAGTACTAGCACATATTCTTGAATGGAGATTACAAAGTGTTGACGCTCACACTCCGGAGGGTACTCCTGCATATTTGACTAAGGTTCTCCAATAGGCCTGTACGGTGAGCCAGATTAAGAATTTCAGTACCCCTAGACGTGGTGTCCCATACTAGTGGAATAGTGAAATATGCGAGCAACGGCGCAAATGCATCCAGATGCGAAGAATTCTGACCAGACTTCGGAAACGTAACCCGAGTGCGGACGAATTGGCAGCAGCAGTCACTGGATACAAGCAGAGCAGGAATGCATTGTCTAGACTGATACATCTATCCAAATGTGCCCACTGGAAACATATTTGTGATGAGTTGGAGAATGTCATATGGGGTGCCAGGTATAAAATAGTTACTGGCCGATTGACGAATCGCTCACCTATAGACTTGAGTACTACCAGGAAAAAAGAAATAGCAACGTTTTATTTCCCCTTCGGGATGATGCCTTGCGAGTGCAATCTCCAACATCTGATGTAGAGCTCTTCACTGTTACGGAATTACATGAGGTGACCAATCGCATGAAGAAGGGTAAGGCTCCCGGAATTGATGTCCTCAACCCGGCGGTGGTGCAAACTGCTGTTTCAATTGCTCTATCTTTGATCTTGGGCATATTTAATGACTTGTTAATGAAGCAGGAGTTCCCAGCTATGTGGAAAACTTCTAAGGTGGTTTTCCTTTTGAAAGGCGGTAAATCGCCATTAGAGCCGTCCGCCTATCGACCATTGTGCCTCTTGACTACGCTTAGTAAGCTGTACGAAGGACTCACAAAGCTGCGTTTGGACAGGGCACTCCTAGGGAATGGAGGATACTCCGATGCCCAATATGGATTTCAGCCAGGCAATTCCACTTTACAAGCCATCGCTGCCATGCTTCGAATGAACGTTGAATCTAGCGCAAAGTGGGCTGCATTAATCACGTTTGATGTCCAAAACGCATTTAATACTGCTACGTGGAGTATAATATTGGATTCTTTGCGACAAAGAAACATCCTGCCATATATAATCAATGTGCTCATTTCCTACTTTACAGGTAGGAAATTCAGGATTGACATTGAGGATATGCCAATTTCGACTGGGGTTCCGCAGGGCTCCATACTTGGGCCGACATTATGGAATGTTTTATATGATGCAGTTCTACGTTTGAAACTACCGGATGGTGCATTCCAAATCGCCTTTGCAGACGATCTAGCCCTTTTTGTTAGTGCTGATGATGATGAAGAGCTGACTTGTAAGGCTAATGAATCCTTACGACGGATTGACCGATGGATGGTGTACAACCAGTTGGAGTTGGCGGCACAGAAAACTGAAGCAGTTCTTCTGAAAGGCTCTAGAAGGTGCAAGAATATTTCCTTTATATTGCGGGATGCCCAGATAACTCCAAATAAGGCAATCAGATACTTGGGAGTAATGATCGATGCAAACAATAGTTTTGGATCACATCACATAACGACTGTGTCCCAAAAGGCGGACATAAGAGCATCCCAACTGGCTAGGTTAATGCCGAATATTGGTGGTCCCCAATGCCTGAAACGACGGTTATTGTGTGGCGTGGTTTATTCTATTCTTTTATATGCTGCACCTATATGGTACACTACTATGGGCATCAAAAAATATGCCAGAGCGCTGGAGAAAGTACAAAAGAAGGTGCTATTGCACTCTATTTGCGCTTACCGCACGGTTTCCAACAGGGCCCTCCAGGTATTGGCGTAATCCGTCCCCATTGACTTATTGGTAAAAGAACGGCAGCTTCTCAGTGCTAAAGATGCTTATAATTCATCGTTTCTTCGCCATGAGATTAGGAGACCAAATCCTTCATGAATGGCAAGCCAGGTGGAATGCCACCACCATAGTAGGTCAATGGACAAAGAGGTTAATTCCGGAGGTGCAGGTTTGGCTGCAGTGTAATCACCGAGAGATTGATTACTTCCTGGCCCAGGTATTGACCGGACATAGGCGCTTTAACACTTATGCCTATAAGATGGGGAAAACAAACACCACCAGTTGTCCTTATTGTGATGACGAAGATACGGTGGACCATACTTTCTTTCGCTGTCGGAGGTGGAATGATTTTCGAGCTGCAGCGAACACCGAATTAGGTGTTGCCTTGTTGCGGTTCCAGATGGTATGCTGAGAGAGTAAGGGTTTTTTTTTAGTTGGTGGAAATCCAACTCGACACGTGAAGTGCCGTCTTTGAAAGATTTTTTTCCCTTACACAAAAAAACTACTACCACTACAACTACTACTACTGCAATAACAACTACTACTGCTGCTGCTACTACTACTACTACTACTACTACTACAACTACTACTGCTACTACTATTACTACTACAACTACTACTACTGCTACTGCAACTACTACTGCTGCTGCTGCTGCTGCTACTACTACTACTACTACTACTACTACTACTACTACAATTACTACTGCTACTACTATTACTACTACAACTACTACTGCTACTGCTACTACTGCTACTACCACAACTACTACTGCTACTACTCCTACAACTACTACTACTGCTGCTGCTGCTGCTACTACTACAACTACTACTACTGCTACTACTATTGCTACTACTACAGCTACTACAACTACAACTACTGCTACTGCTGCTGCTACTGCTACTACTACAACTACTACAACTACTGCTACAACTACTACTACTACTGCTGCTGCTACTGCTACAACTACTACTACTGCTGCTGCTACTGCTACAACTACTACTACTACAACTACTACAACTACTACTACTACAACTACTACTACTGCTACTACTATTACTACTACTACAACTACTACAACTACTACAACTACAACTACTACTACTGCTGCTGCTACTGCTACTACTACAACTACTACAACTACTACTACTACTACTACTACTACTGCTACTACTATTACTACTACAACTACTACAACTACAACTACAGCTACTACAACTACTACAACTACTACTGCTACTACTATTACTACTACAACTACTACAACTACTACTACAACTACTACTACTACAACTACTGCAACTACTACAACTACAACTACTACAACTACTACAACTACAACTACTACTACCGCTGCTGCTACTACTACTACAACTACTACAACTACTACTACAACTACTACTACTGCTGCTGCTGCTACTGCTACAACTACTACCACTACAACTACTACTGCTACTACTACAACTGCAACTACTACAACTACAAATACTACTACTGCTGCTGCTACTGCTACTACTACAACTACTACTACTACTACTACTACTACTACTGTTGCTGCTGCTACTGCTACAACTACTACTATAACTATTACAACTACTACTACTACTACTACAACTACTACTACTGCTACTACTATAACTACTACTACTACTACTACTACTACTACTATTACTACTACTACTACTACTACTACTACTACTACTACTACTTCTGCTGCTGCTGCTACTACTAGTACTACAACTAGATGTTTAAAATTTTCAGTTTGCAAAGGAATTTAAACAATTCTTTGCGTTCTTTTATTGTAATTACAATACAGTGTAACAACTTGTTCTTTTTTTGTTTGTTACAGATAGCGTGATAAACTTCAAGTGACATAATATTAATGACACAGTAAAACTAGGCAAATCTCAAAAGAGACGCAGAGAAGACGGATAGGACAGCAACTTGTACATTTTAAGTATAAAGCAAAACGTTCTTTGCAACTATGTGCAAGCCAAAACGGTATAAAAAAAAATTAGAAGGGAGTCAAAACTCATTGGGGACGTCTTTTGAAAAGGATTGAAGATGGCAAAACATAAAAATCACATAGCCTGGTACAGACCTTACATCCTAAAGTAAACCGAGCTGAAGAAAACAAAGGGGGCGGGGGATTCTGAAGACTCAAGCTCGGAAAAAGAAGGTAATGCTAGCACGCAACGACAGAGACACCTGAGTAGATCTGCACCTAAGGACAATTAGAAAAAGTATTGTGCGTAGCCAATTAAAAGCAAAAGAGTCACGAAACTGTACCTTATTTGGAGGAGTTTAGAGAAATTAGCTACCGAATGCCTCGCTTCTTTATCTTGAGGCAGTTATTCAGCGCGTAGCTACATTGTAAGGTGAAATAGTGAATGTACCGCATGTTCATAAGAACTGTGTAAGGAAAAATTGAATTATCAGGGACGTTTTGTAGAAGATTCAGCGCAAGGAGAAACTGCTGGTTGTGAGAGCCTAAGAGAATAGTTTATGTTTGCGGTTACACTTCAATTAAAAGCCAAAGGATACCCAATTGCCCACCTGTGCAATGAACTATACTGTGTCATCCATATTTCAAATCGAAGGAGGAAAATGTTACTTATAGAGAACTTTGGTAACGTTATTTATTCTACTTACTAAACGTATTCCACTATCACAAATGGCATTTTCGAATGAAATAACTGTGATACAACTTCCAGAAGAAACTCATAACTCTGATTATTTTAAAGAATATGCTGAAACTCTGCACAGTGGCATTAAAAACTATGATTTTGGTTTATAAAATACTAACCACATGCAAAAGTTTAATTAAAGAACAAAATACCGACATCATGGTTAAAAGTTTGCTTAGCTATGTTTCCATGCCTCCAGACTTCTCATCAAGCACAGTTAAAATGCCAAACAATTTTACAAATGCTATTTCGTCTCATACACAAGTCTAATTGGCATGAAATGACTGGCTTCAAAGTGTTACTTAAGGTTCTGAACCGTCTTGCAATGACTGATTTACGATACTTTTGAAAAACATATGTACAATTTTGATTACCTAGAGAAACCCTTTCCTAGTGTTGGAGATAGCCATGGCACAGAATTGGTAAGCTTTCAAAATGAAGGCAACAATGTTAAGGATAGGAACCAACGTAAATACAGCTGCAGCCAACATAGGAATACTTTTCTTTCACAGTCTTCTGCCATGTCAACAGCTTAAATACTTTAAAAATGCAATGGAAAGATGAGAAATCAGCAAAACGTTTACACTGACATATAAACCTCACTGCTTCATCAGGAATAGAAATAGATATTATCAGTACTCTGTATAGATATTTCGCAAGCAGAGACTGCAAAATGCCTACCTGGAGTGCATTCGACATATGGTATAAAGTGAAGATATTTCATAGACCACAACTGGTTTACCACGATATAGCCACACACTGCGCAGAAGTCAGTGGAGTATAGCTATACATGCATGAAAAACTTTCATGACTGCCTGACACCGACGAAGGAGTATACAGAATGGCTAATCTAATACCATTATTGGATTAGAAGAGATGTCTAACAACTACATTTCTTGGCAAAGGAATTTTTCTTCTTGCTAAAGAAGTTAGGGCCTGTTTAAAAAAATTAGCAGGAAGGGGAGTACAAAACATTTTCGTTGAAACTGGATCAAACATTGTCAAGACCGTAGCTACCTAGTAGAAACCATTGTGCTCGTGATATAAGATGTTTACTATGCTAGCTCAAACTTTTCAACGCTTATTACTTGAAGCATTAGTGGAAATCCTCAAAGTCAACGGTCTCACTGTCAACGAAATTACAACATTAACAAAGTGCATTAAAGCTAAATATTTTAGGTACAAGAACTCAAGGAGAGAAGTATTGGAAGAAGTACAAAAGTTTGCTGTAGAATAAGATACATTAACTTACCCATTTAAGCATTGCTGCCACTTTATGAAGACTCTATTTCCTATTTTGAGAAATTTGACACGAACACAGATTAAAGGAAATTGGTATCTGAATATTCCTGCCTTAATGCGCTCACTTCCACCCTTTTGCATTTGACAAGACAAACTATTCTCAGTGGGTAAGGGAAATCTTAGAGGACTTTTTATACCTTTCACTGCATTTTCCTGATACATATTTATATAAAATTCAAAGCTAGACATTTTGTTGTAAAAATACTCAGCTAAAATTCCGTTGTATATCCACGGATCAAGCACTGGTACAAAATTATTACAAACCAGCTAAAGTTCAAGGAAGAATCATTGGAGCAACAAGAAGGGAAAAAATCTGTGATGCTTCATGATCTGATGAAACATGAGAGAGTCCAAATGGCACAAGTTTTTGCGTAGTTTTATATGGCGTTGTCAATGAAGATGAGAAGATATAGAATGTGACACAAGTAGTAAAATCGGGCGTTTAACACTTTCAAACAAAAATATATTGAATGTATTTTCTGGTCCCCCTTACCACTTCCCTCACTTGCATAATAGCTACAGAAATTAATTTGTATATAAAAATGAATAATAATTAGAGCGATTAATTTGCATTATGTTTGCATATCTGACAGCGAACAATCATTGAGGCATATCAATGAACCGTCGACCGCGCCAAACCGCGGAAATCCTCGAAATAGCACGAAAAAACGTAACTTGTCTCTAAGCTTTGCAAGTGTTGGGTATGATGCACGTTGAGGAGTCATTTTCAATTGCAATTTAATGAGAATTCCAATTATACCATCAGATATAACTTACCATTACACAATAAAAACTTGATACATTTCGAGATCTGAATATTTGCTACAATTAATTTAACTGTGCATGAATAGCCATTTCCGATCATACGATTACAAGTTGTCATCATACTTTACCTTCTTGTACATGAAAAACTTTGAATGTACAATACAATCACAAGGAAATAAGGTTATCAAGAAGCCGCTATAATTTTTGCAAGAGGATTATAAACGATAGAAACAGAGGACACCGAAGGACACCAACGAAGAAGTATTATTATAAATCATTCCAATCCCTGCTTCTGCCATCTGCGACAACAATTGGGATTGAAGGTATGGCCACATTCCATTACCCACCAGCGCTTTTAGAGACTCTTTTGTCTTTTGGAATTTAAAGTAGTGTCACATTCCTTACCTTATAATATATCTGTTCAGTGACAATCTGGAGCCTGCAGCCTTCACCAAACAAGCGTGGGAAAGCACCTGCCTCCCCACCCCAACTAAATCAAGATAGGGCCTTCTCATTATTAAGGAAAAACCAGGTTTTAACCCAGTAGCTAATAAGCAACACAACAGAACCAGACCCAAGATGGCCGCGCAATGGCCGAGTGGTTAGACCACTTGCCTCTCACCTAGATGGCCCGGGTTCGATCCCAAGTAACGCATTTGTTGTGGACAAAGCGGCGCTGTGCGGGTTTTCTCCGGGTTCTCCGGTTTCTCCCGCCATCGAACTCCATCGGTGCTTCACCTTCGTTCCATATACTATCTGTGTCATTGCCTGCGGTGCCATTTGTAGTAAAAACGAGCTTGAAACACTATAAAAACCCAACATTCAACTATGTCTACTTTTAAAGGCTGCGCTAAAAGTAAGTGAAAATATTTTCTGGTGTGAGTGTGGAGAAGAAGCACACCATTAGACCCACTTCCACAAAGAATCGCGCAGTGGCCTAATGCATACACTTATGTGCGTCAATCCATCATATCACGATCAAATGTCTTCACGACAGCACAAAGAACTGTCCTGTCTGTAGCATATATGTTTTAAAAATGTTCCACATAAATAAATAACTGATTGAAAATATATTTCTAGGACACCGCTCACATCAGAATTTTACGGAGAGGACACAGATGAAATGGATGTCTTCAGAACCATATCTGACATTCAGTATCATTCAGAGCTATGCAACGAGTACGCTCGTGTTATATTCAAACCTTGTAGAACAGGACAGAATAACGTCATATTATATAAGTAGTCTTGACTGCAGCGTGCACCGCAAAACCTAGATGAAAAAAGTGAGTGTAATGTGAAAGATGATAGGTGAAGAAGCTAATTCCCATTAAGTTATACAAAAACTAAAATTATCATCCTTATACTTTCAGCATTCGAGATATGACTCCAATGCCACAGGAATATCTAGATCCGAAGAGAACGGACCTGGATGAAGTGGACGACTCCGTCACAAAACCGTGGCACGATTACATTATACATGTTGATGTCAATGCAGACAAAGGACATGATAATCAATTAGCCGAGGATACTCCAAAACAAACAAGGTACGAAGGAAACTATAGAGTAAGAATGAATTAATTAAAGAAATCAGGAATACATTAATATTGATTCTTTCAGGAGACTATTCCACATGAATGTAAGAGTATTATTTCTAACGAGAGGAATTATAATATGTCAGATCCGTAAAGAAACAGCCTAAGCAAAAGAAAGAGAAGCACACATTTGCAAATCATCTCAGAAAATTGTGAGCATTTGAAGCTCGAATGCTGAATATTTCGGAGCAACAGCCCAGCCCACAGGACGGACCACATTAAGTCATCGAAATGGGTTTCAAGGCGACTCAATCTCTAAAGTGCATACAGTGTGTGTAGGACCCCATTACAATATTCTAGTTCTCTATAACGTAAGTTACAACAACAAATTTATAGATATAACTCTGTTAGACTTTGATATAGTTCACAAAAGCCTCTCTGAAATTGACAAGTTCACCAAAGGACAAAAGTGTGATCATCGAGAGTACGCTGAAAATGCAAAATACTGCCATTGCAAATACTGAAAATAGGTACATTAGTCTTTTCAGTATATCTCTTAATTATGGTAGAGTTTTTTAAACCCGAAGACCTAAATGGACTGAAAACAACAAGTTCATCTTCAGAGAGGCATTTAGGAAATCTGTCTAGTGTAAATAATGAACCGCATGTAGGATCAAGGGGATGGAGAAGGAATGTACTCGAATCGCTCCAAAAATAAAAAGACAGGTACATACACTTTCATAACTATCCGTTACATAATTATATCATTAAATCAGAGATTGCATCACGTGTTAAGGGCTTATAGATAAATAATTTATCATGTTTCATCAAACAATATAAAGACGGCTTACACGGGATACTCTCACTTGCTATATATGAACTCTTCAGAAGGAAGAACATATGTAGTGATAGTTCCAGAATCCCCATGAATGGCGTTCGAAATAGGAACGGATTTGATGCATATATTAAGATATATATGAAACAAACATTCTTAGCTCAGAATAAGTATTACCACTTTCAGATGTCACCCTCCGTGGTGTGCAGTTACCATACTAACTTCATATATCCAAGGTCGCGTGTTCAAACCCGGTGGAAAACGACGGATTTTTTCGGGTGTAAAACGCTTAGCATGGCTTCCTTCTGAAGGGATGTAAAGCCGTGTCGTAGATTTACGGCCCGTAAAAGAACCTCAAGCCTGATAGAGAGGCCTCTGAGCAAAATTAGGCGGTCTTTCACGCCAAATTTAGAATGGGAAGCTGAGAATCACAATGGTTAAGAGCGTCCATAAATAGCACGCCATTTTTGAGTTTCGGATATCAAAGAAGCTCTTTAGTAAAATAACGTTAAATCATTTCATCATAAACAGACACGGAATTGGAAAATCACAATTCAGCCTGAAGGTGAGAGATTACTGCAACATCTAACCGATGTGTTGATACGCTTTTGTCTTCCACTGAGGAACACTTGCAAGAGTTTGCCGAAAAAACATCGTACTAGCGTATGCGCTAATTTGTGGTTATGCATAGGAATTATATCCAGAGATCGCTTGAAGCTCAGTATGACAGTCTAATGGCATACGTAGTCAAAAATGCTTTGAAGAGGAATGCTCAAACCAATATCATGCTAGACACTATAAGAATGTGAGCATTATTACCACCCGAAAATGATACTGATGTACCTAACAGGAAATAAATGCTATACTACATAAGTTAAAAAACACCACTAATTGAACAAATTGTTGACTTTTCATTTAAAAATAGAGGGATAAAACAAGCATCAGATCCTATGCACGATAGCGACGCTACAACTAAGAAATTTGCTAGACATATTATTGCGAAGAAACAAAATGAAGCATATGGAAGCTCAAACACATCTCTATGTATAGAAACTCAAGATATAGTTGCAACAGTAACAAAACCTCTGGAGGCATTAGAAAATATACAGAGCTCTATGGTAGACACTTGACTTTATCAATTGATAGCATCAGCATTCTTAAAACACAAGTTAATGTCATAAATGCATTAATAAATAAAATGCGAGGTCAGCTAATTGTTACTCTACATACAAAACCATACAAAACTATCGTCTGTACTCGATTCCTATGAAGTTCCTGTATATGGAGTACTGATCCAATGTATTTTCTTTAAGTCATCCATCTCCTCGATCGCAGACATTTACATTAGTTGAAATAAATAATAAGAGAGTTGATAGATACCCTAAACCAATCAAAATAGGTGATATCCTAGCCTTCGTTGCTTATGCCACAAAAGCCAAAGACGGTCACATTCTAAATATCACTCTTCAAATGACATATAAGCCGACATGATCAGAAAGCAAACTATACATAAGAGTGAATCGGGAAACTTTATTTCACTTCATGATGGATAGCCAAAGCATAAGCCTTATAGAATTTGTAGCCAAGCATACGTAAGCCATAAGAGAAAACCTGCGTCAGCTAAAGAGATAAAGTTTGAAATCCAGAGAGCTATGAATGAACCTCTGCTGTCTGTAACACAAACGCTTCGTGATATACTAGATATTCAGAATAAGAATAGTTCCCCTGCTCCTATATCGGCTAAAGACGATATCATTTCTAGCTACCTGAAACAAGTTTGAAAGGAAGACAAAGACGATATAGATACACTTTATGGAGTGCGATACAATGATGGAAAGTGCATGCAAAGAAAGTTGGATTTCATCAATAACCAAATAAGAATAGGACAAGAAAAATTCGATACAATGATTGAATGGGCTCTTCTTTAAGAAATTTCCTGAAATGCCGATCTACAGCGAGGAGGACCAGGACGCTTATAGAAGGATACTAGAATCAACAGGACTGTACTGGCAAAAGTTTCTCAGACAAGGACTTCTGAGACAGAGCAAAGATTATAAATATAAAAGCATTATTCGCCCTCTACTCAAAAAGCACAAAGGATTGGGATTGGTATGGAAAGTACATCATACCGGGAGAAGGCAAGATTAAATCTATTGGAATGACACAACCAGGAAATCAACAAAATAATTCAAAGACTAAAATTATCTAGGAAAATAGCGTGACAGAAGTGAAGGAAAATATATCAGCAGAGTTTCATGCCGTTGCAAGAAGAAATCTCCTGCATAGAAAAATTGTCAGCAAAGGACTCGACGATCTTTTGCAGATTGAATTATCTGAAATGATCCTCCATGAAAAACTAAACAAAAACTTCAAGTATGCACTTATTGCCGTCAACTTCTTCACGAAAGTGGCTTATGCAAAGACATTAAAAGACAAGACCGGAATTCAAGTTGTAAAGCTACGAAACTGATTCTACATGAGGTGCTTAGACCACCCAGAAATATTCAAAGTGATAACGGAAACGTTTTATAATAAGCATTTAAAAGTCTGGTGAATAAAAACAATACTAATCACCACAGCACCTTTAACAACGTGAACGCTGCTGCGCAGGAGCTAATTAGAACGCTGCTAATTAGAACATTGAGGAATATGATGTATCGGGAATCATCTCAAGGATCATACAAGTGGCTAAATCTTCTACCAGGATTCATCTCAATGTAGAATAATTTTTATCACTGAACCATACGAATGGAGCCTAGTGAAGCGAAAGATAACAGTCTTCTTCTGTCAGTGTACAACTATGACCATCATAGAAGAGAAAAGTTAAATACAATTACAAGAAAATTTAAATTTGATGACTATCTGCGGATATCCAAATTTAGAAGACATTTTAGCAAGGGATACAAAGCTACTTGGACTGTTGAAAACTTCAAAGTCCACGCAGTGAAAAGAACCAGCCCTACTACATACATTTTAAAACATAATGATGGAGAGGATATTTAAGGAGCTTTCTATAATCACGAACTTAAATCCACACCACACATACCTGATTGAGAAAGTGTTGCGCCACCAAGGAAATAGAATTTTTGTAAAGTGGTACGGTTCCCCTAAACCTCAATGGATTTACAGCAAAGATGTATTGTAGCAAGAATTGACATAAAGAAACATTTGATTTTCATTTAAGGTGTTTTTGTTGTCAAAACATTCTTCCTCCATTTTTCCACTTAACATAATAAGCTATTAATAAAATTATATACAGAATAACACATTGAATTTATAATTAAAAAGCAGGTTTTGAATACAACATAAGAAAAAATGTATAGTTATAAAATATTTAAATATATACAATAAATTAAGATAATAATGTATACAGTTTTATTTACATATATACAAAAAAATGAAATGAACTTTTTATTTATGGACGCTCTCTAACTACTAAGGTTCTCAGCGTCCCATTCTATGTTGGGCGTTAAATACCTATTAATTTTGCTCAGAGACCTCCCTATCAGGCTTGAGGTTCTTTTACTTGCCCTAAATCTAGGACACCTGAACAGCGGCTTTAATTCCCCTCCGTATGAAGCCACGATAACGATTTTTACGCCCGAAAAAATCCATCGTGCTCCTCTGGCATTGCACCCGCGACCTTCGATATATTAAATTAGCATGCTATCCATTTTACCACAGAGGGCGGTACATATATATAAGACAATGCAGGTATCAGAGGAAGCATTTTTTCCGTGCTGTGACAGTCATAGCCAGGAAATGATGGCCAAAGCAAGAGTGTAATCTGAGCCTTCAATCAGTTTCCTCTTCACGTCCTCTTCCCCAATGGAGAACGATTTTGTTCAGGTCTATTGTATGAATTGAATACTTGTAGCTCCAATATGTAATTTGCTTTACCAATTTTTTTATTCGAATACCATTTGGACATTCTAAATAGCAATCGAATTTAAATTTATCATGCCGGTTTTGTTAATTACTTTTGCTTTTTTTCTGTACCACATATGAAACACGGCCATGCCTTCTAGCTCATCCTTAAATTAACCTATTACTTTTTTTTGTATGATATTATTGCATATGTGTTGTCCGCTGCAATATTTGATGTGACGAGAAGGTCTGGATACCACTTCTAAAACTGATAGATATCTGTTGATGTTTCAAATATGCAGGAATCGGTATGCATATAGGCCAGAATAAGAACATTACATTTGTTTTGATGACTCTATAGAAACAATCGTACATTGTCAATTGTAAAATATCCAAAATTGTCTGGTCTGTGTATATAGGCTCCTTCATGTGGACTTCCTCTCTGCTCAACTCTATCCCTACACGATTTTCTTTAAATATAATGCTCCAAATGAACGTCTGTCTGGTAATCAGTTCGCTGATCTGCTTCCAAGACAATACAATTCAGAAGTCTGAATATATTCTCACATTTTCAATGGACTTACCATACACAGACTTATTCATTTTCCCCCAGATTTTGTCAAAATTTGGACGTCTCCCTTGCTTGTCTTTCTGTATTCACATTAATATAGGTTTTCAGCCATTCCGGCCGATCATATGCCACCACATTATTTTTAGTGTATTATATATATATAATACACTAAAAATAGTGTGGTGGCATATTGCAATTTGAGGCCCAAATCAATACACTACTGTAGGTTTCTATTGTGTTCTTTATTTTCCAAAGTTGCCAGCAGTTTCTTGTACTGACCATGTGGTGGTATTTGAATTTGTGGTCAGAGAGGAAGCTAGTTGTGCTCGTCATGGATATGGCTAGAATGGTCCAAATAAACTTCTAGCACATGCCCTCTGGCAGATTAGTAAGGTAATACTCCACTTGAGATAAATCATCAAACTATTTAATGGGACGTAATTGAGATCTTCCAGTTTTTCTTCATTATCAACATATGAATAGGAAAATATCCTTTTTGTTTTCATGAGATGCTGGTGTTCAGAGTCTTTGTACTAGCATTTTTTATCCGGACATCATCGTGTTCAAGCATGTTGGCTAGGCTAGAGAGCTTGTCATTAGGAACCTGAAGCTATCTAGAAACCTGAAATCCATGGTCCTGTATCGCTTTGAAATATATATATACCGCTCTGAAGTGGTTCCGATACATGAAAATGGATTATCAGTTTATGCCAGGTGCTGTATTATAAAGTGGCTGTTATAATTGCTCAAACAATGAGAAGAGATTGGTATGAAATTCAGTACCTTTCTATTTAAATCGAGGGCATTGTGAGCAGCTTCCAAGACGGAATCATTAAATGACCGTGGTCCCTGACTTTCAGTTCATGTTCCTCGAACGAAAATCAGACAGTCCGGTGCTATCAAGCTCATTTCCTCTATCTTGCGGTAACGTGAGATTAACTATCTTTTTAAGCTCGATAAGGAAACGATTGATAGCATCGGCAACTTTAAAGAGGATAAATTTATATCGCTCCTTGTCATGATGAAATGCTAGCTTGAGCGGTATTAACACGGCTCTGTGATGAAGTATAGCGTGGGTACAGCTCTCATAAGTCAAGGGGTCACAAGGGTGAACCTTTACTGGCACACTCTCAATCTCAGCGTAGAATACTAAGCTTACAGGTGTACTCTTTGAATAGGATAAAAACCGGATGTCATCATCGTTTGTAGGCGCCTTTAAAATAGGTGCCTTCGAACATGTCAGTTGATGTTTCTTGGACAGTCTTTCTTTAAAAATGGCTCATGCAGGGCTTGCAGAACCAGTATTTGCCATTTTTCTTTCGTGAATAGTGTTCTCTTAAGCTTTTGCAAATGATTTATGAGGCAACAATGACAGTTTTCCCCCTCTTACATGAATGCTATGTTTTTTCCTTTCCTTTTTTTTTTTCTTTTTTTTTTCTTCTGTCATTGGTATAGAGGGATTACAGAATTGTCGTCAACTAAGCCAAATACAGCGACCGGATTTCCTGGATTTTGCTTACCAAATGTATTTACCTGACAGGGAATTCAATACCTGAATTGAATTCGCTAAATAATCGGTCTTAAGGGCATTTGCTTGTCCTTTGTGCAGCTTTCTTTAGAGCGTATTTTGCAGACAGCAAATGCCGCTTTTATTCTATGTAGCCTGATGCAATGAGAGGTGTATAATAGCTTACACCATTAACTAGGGAGTTTATAGACAATGTAGATCTGGCCTGTCCTTGGAAACCTGCAATGTTCACAATAAAGAATCCAAAACGGATGATTAAAGTTCCAATTTAATATTACCATTAATGTAAATCTCAAAGAGCAAATTATCTTGAACCCGGGGTGATTTCTCTCCGGTATTGAGCTCATCTCATTGATAACTAGAGGCCGGCATATCGCTAGGGATGCCTGGGGATCTGTGATTTAAAATGAATTTTCTACTTTAGAATTAAAAGTTAGCCCTTTAAATGATTTTTCTATTGCGTTACATTGAATATGACTATGACTGACCTTTAGGATTTTATTTGATGAGGGTGCGCATTCGTCCTCATCGGAGGATGAGGACTCCTCGTAGGTCCTCTTGTATCCATGCGTTATAGATGGAGTGTCTACCTGAAGTCCTGCTCCGGTGGTAATTCATGAGGTGTTCGGCTCGTTGGTATCCTTCCATGTACTCCCTCAAAGGCCGGACCCGCAGGAAAGACCGGGAATAGGAGATCCAATACGGTTGCCCTGTGCCAGTTGAGGTAGCTGAGCTGCCACTACCTCGTCAAGCATCATTGCAGCGACAGTTGCTGCGTACTACACCTCATCCCTAGAGAGCTCCTGCCAATTGATGCCCTCTTCCTGGAGGTAATAGTGTGGAACTCTGGTATACCCTTTCTCATACTCTGAGGTCTCCTCCTCCCTAATGTCACCGTCTTCCCATGATTTTAGGAGAGGGTCCAACTTCTGGTATCTCTCCATTTATTTTTGTTTGACCCTGAGCATCTGGGCTTGGTGTTGCCTGTCCCTTGTTTCTGGATTTGTCTGCACTTCTCTTTTCATACAAATATCTGCGGCTCCTGGACTTCATGAGGGGTTCTACATATTGACAAAAAGGGAGCGCAGTCTAGTAATGACCTTTCCTTGACAAGTTGGGAAGCCCTTGTTTTCTGCAAGATATATACAACAAATCAAATTTTAGCGTTTTGGCCTCTCTAAAGGTTCATGCATTATACTTAGTTAAATTATTTTTATGTAAAAAATTGTATGCTTCCGATCAATGGAAGGAGTGAGTCGTGCAGCAGGATGCTGCAGCCAAGTCACCATAAGCCTGTGCAGCACGAGTTGCCCATGCTGCTCTTTCTCGATCATCACATCGATGCGCACTGATCGTCAGAGAAGGATTCATTCCTTCCGAAAATTTTAAAAAATATCATAAAAATGAATTATTTTTATTTTGAGAGCATCTTTATATATGTTTCATAAGTCAGCAAGTGTTCATCTTGGAGCTAGCTTTGTGCGCAAGTGTATGCTTATTCATGTGCATGTATGTGCTTGTGTATACAGTCTGTGCCTGTGTACGTGTGCGTGTGTGTATATGATTGGGTGTGTGTTCGTATGTGTATGTGTGTGGTGTATGCGTATATAAGGATGCCTATGTTTGTATAAGCATGTGTGCATATACGTATGCTGAAGTATGTGCATGCGTATACAAGGCTGTGCGTATGTGTGCATGTGCCTCTGTGCGTATAACGTATGTTGGTTTAGGCGCATGTGTATACAAGGGTGTGAGTATGTGTTCATATGGGCGTGTATGCATTTATGCATGTGTGCATATACGGATGGTGTATGTGCATGTGAGTTAAAAAACCTCTTAGGGGAAAACGTTTTGTCTAGATTTCCATTATGATAGTTTTAATAAACGATTGATGTAGTGAAAATGCAATGTGTTTGTGCTATATAAATTCGTTGCCAGTAAAAGTGCTCATATGTACAGTGTATGTATATCAAACGTCTCATTTTAAATATATCACATGCTACTTATAATACGCCACTTTGTTTTTTTTTAAGATTGCTTTTCAAAGGTTTTGATCATTATAGCGCTTGTTGAATCCTGTCATATAAATTAATGTTGTTTTTTTCAGATTAAGTAAATAATGTTAGCTATTATTATTATTATTATTATTATTATTATTATTATTATTATTATTATTATTATTATTATTATTATTATTATTATTATTATATAACTAGTCGGTTAATGTCATGATATGTATAAAAATTATTCTTTTAAATATATTAATCACCGTGATGAAATAACACTCCAGATATTCTCTCTGTATAATAAAGAAATGGGCAATGGCCTCATTGTTTTATTCCCCCTTTTTTTCATATACTCTAAAAGAGGCTTAGCTTTAGTATAATTACTTAATACTGAAGAATGTGTTTTGAAAAATCTTGTGTTCCTGCATATATTTGAATTAGCTAGTATAAATATGTTTTGTTTAACATTTTTAATTAAATAACAGTATATGGCTTTTCAATAATATCACTGGAAAATACACATTAAATCTAAAAGTAATCAAATATTTTATATGTTTAAAGTAGTGATATTTTCCTGTATATTGCTAGTTGCCGGAAGCCCTGAGGGATGTTTTTTTGTTTTTTATTGAAGACCTTTGTTGGTAAAGCAGGCTGCTTCTTGAAACGTCATTTTTTTTTTCTTTGTGGAAATAGTTAGAAGCCTTCACGAGATAATATCGTGTTTGGAATTTCATTGATGTCAAAATATTTCCAAATAATTTATGCCGAAGCTGCATTTTTCTTGATTTCGCAGGGAAAAGACTCGACGATTTTTCTCACGACTTAATATCGTCCATTTTTCTTCTTAAGACAGGTCCTGTAAGGTTTTTAGAAGATATTTCTTTTTTCACCTATAGAAGTCAACGTGTTTATAAAATAATTTATGGGGCAAATGCATTGCATTTTTTTGTGTTTTTTTTTTCGGTTCACATGGAAAAAATTTGCAAATTTTTCTCACGGCCGGATGTCGTGTATTTTTCTTCTTAAGACGAGTCCTGTAAAACTTCTAAAGAAAAAACTCAAATTAGGGGTAATCTATACCGCTAGTGTAACCTTTTTCGTTTGTAAATGAATGTGGCTAATGCGATGTCTATTTTTGCAAGTATGCAGCGATTTATGAATGAAAGTATGGGTTAATATCTGTCTGTTTTGGATGTGTTCCATACGAGAATCGATGGTTTATTTCCCGGTGATAATGATATTTTTATATCCGTGTGCATGTGTACGTAGTAAGTAGTAGTGAATATAGATTCATTGACGTAATTCTTTATTAATTAAATGAATAAGTGCATTTTAGAAGGGTTGCGGTTTCGTTTCCCGGTGATTGGTTATTTGTATGTCAGCGTGTATATCTTTGTTTGCAAGAATGACTGTGTATGCAGTGGTTTATGAACGAAAGTGTGGGTTAATGTCTGTCAGTTCTGGCATGTGTGTATGAATGTTCCGAAGTCCCGAGTTCAATTCCCGCTAGATTGTGTTTTGATTGTAATTTTTTTTGGTAGTGTTTAACGCCCGCTTTTCCAACTTATGGCATCGCAGGCTATGTCACGCGTGATAGATGGAATGAAGATGGAGAACCGGTGGAATGCGACGGCGGGGGAAACCGGAGAACCCGGAGAAAACCCACCCGTGTGCCGCACTGTCCACCACCTTGTCTCACATGTGGTCGCTGGGGTTCGAACCCGGGCCATCTAGGGGAGAGGCGAATGGTCTAACCACTCGACCACGGCGCGGCCTGTGCGATTGTCATGTATTTGAATTTGTGAGGTTAATGAATGTATGATTCTTCGTCATTTTATGCCTGAAGTATTGGATAAGTGTCCTAGCAAGTCTATTTTCCTCACCGCCTCTTCAATGTAATAAAAATTATTTGAAGGATTCATGGTTTACTGTTCCTGAATTATTGCTATTCCTGTACTAGTTATGAGTTGCATTAAAACCCTCCAGGGCTATAGATTTGAAGTTTCATTCACCTTTTATTCTACCATTTTGTGATGTGGATGGTTTTTAATCGGATTTCGCTAAATAAACCGCTGAAAAGTTTATAATTTTATTTCTAAGTGTTGGTGTTGTATATTTCAAACTTTCTTTTATACAAGGAGGTTACGCATAGTGCCATCTTGTGATCATATGGCTTGAAATGTCTATTCGTGACCCATTAAGCTATTTGCAGCAAATATTCCAATCGAGCATTGTATCAAGTTTTTATTTTCTAACGATATGTTAAATCTGATGGTATAATTTGCATCACAATTAATTTGCAATTGCAAATGACGCCTCAAATTTCACTTTACTTCAAGGATTGCAAATGCCATAGTCAAGTCGCGGTTTTTCGTGGAATTTCGCGGATTTCTGAGAGTACACCTGGTCGACGGTTCATTGATAAACATTAATGATTGATAGCTGTTCGATTTTCAAATTTAATTCAAACTAATTGCTCTAATTATTACTCACATATTTTTGATATGGAAAGTTTAAATGCAAATTAATTACTCTAATCATTATTCAAATGAGGGAAGTGAGAGGGGTTCCAGAATGTACATTCTCTACCTACTAAGATGAATTTGCTTTGCATTACGAGTTTTCAAACAACACCACTATTGCTGATGAGCTAAGAATTAGAAGAATTGTAACCTTCCTGCAAAACAAGGAGATTCGTTCATGCGTACGTTCTCCAGCTGTGCAACAGAGCTACAGGATACTATTGCTAAACAAAAGATACATGTTAGAGTACCATAACAGGATTTCTGACAAACACAGAAAGATCGCGGCTTTTTCATAATTTATAAGAAATTATAAACATCTCCTGATAAACCAACAGTTGCAGGCTTTATGACATTAGCAAGGAAGGTGCCAACTAAATCTTTAAAACTGAAGCCATATGAAGAGCTCGCAGGTAGCAATTGGAGTGATGCTATGCGAAGACTCCTACAAAAGTGAGCTCATCAACATTATTTTCAAGGTTTATAAGGGAAAGAGTGTGAGAGGCCCAAGCGATCTTAGAAAAAACTTGTAGAATATGCAGCTTCAAATGACAGGACGCTGCTTGCTGTAGATACTGACCTCGTCTAAACACAAAGGCTGATTGCAATTATACATATTTGTTTGGGAAAAGGGTTTTATCCCTGCATCTGTTCTCACTTATTTTGATGAAGTAGTAAATGATGGTCAGTCAAGATGTTTAACTGTAAAGAGTAGGATACCTGAAGATCAATTTACTTTGGAATCTGATCATAAACAAGCAGAGGACAGGATCCTAACCAATATTTCTGATAACATACTGACTTCAAAAGTAAACAAAGTGGGTATTTGATACCGGTATTTTATTCAGTGCGCTCTATCACCACCTACAGAAGTGGAAAACGGTAGGAATTAAAGAACTTTGGATTGCTTTAGAGTAGGAAAAGCACCGCAATACATTTCACTCCACTCCTTTGAAGGCCGAGAGTCTTTTTCTGTTTTAACAAATTTACCACCTATCCATTGTTTAATAGGATGCGACACTACAAGCAAAGTCAGTACAAAGTTAGCAGTTTCGAAAGCAGCAAAATTATGTGCAGAAGACCGCTTATTGCAGTTTCGCAAAGGGCTGCAGAATGAGTCTTTGGTTCGTGCACTTGCCTCAAGCTTAGATACATTGAATACATTACTTTCCAACATGTCCATCACAAAGCGTTACAAAATACAAGATTTGGCCTTGCATCAAACAAAGCCACCTGCAAAGTTACAAATGTATTCAACCATCAACATTTGAACCGTCTGAGAACCCAATCCGTTGAACTGTGGTTACATAGAGGAGGATGGTAGGTGCTTCATTTCCACAAGTGATTGATGACCCAATTGATTCTGAAGATGTATGTCCCAGTAGATGACTGAAAACAATGTGTTGTAACTTTTAAAAATGTAAAAGTAGTTTTGGCCAATTCAAAATCTCATCACACATAATTCTGTTAAAGTATTTATCTCTGAAATATTTGCAATATTCGGTTTTAATTTCTGCGACTACGTTATTGATTTGTACCACTATTATCCACTACGGCGTAGCTGTATAGAAGTAAATACTTAGTAAATATAGCTTTTTTTGTATTTGTAAAAATGTATACTCGGGTGGTGCCGTGGCCGAGTGGTTAGACCAATCGCTTCCCAGCTAGGTAGCCTGGGTTCGATCCCAAGTGGGATTTATGGTGGAGGAAGCGGCGTCTGGGCGGGTTCTCTCCGGGTCCTCCGGTTTCCCTCATCACTTATTCAAACAATTGCTCCATCATTACCTTTCCTATCATCCATTTCTTTTGCAATTCGTATCATCCACTTCCTCACGCTCATTCCTGGCTAAGGGCTGACCACTCGTTCCAGGTTCTCCATCCCGTGGTATCGTGCCGTTGGCTCACCGACTGGCTTCTGATCTCTAGGCATCCACTTGTAAATCCTAGGAGGGGTGTCAGTCCTAAATATGGGGAAGGTAAACCGACTACGAAACAAAATATATACATATACTTTTAATTCTTTGAATCCAATTTTCACTTGTACCAACCTAATGATTCGCCATTGTTCCAGTATTTACTTCCTCTACACGTACTGTGAATATAGTAGTTAGAGAAGGTATTCTATTCTACCCAAAGTCGATATCTAGACTTCATAGAAGTATATGTTTTGAGATCCAGTGAATAGAAAAAAACATTTTTAGAAAAAGGTCCATGTGTGTGCACACATAGCTTAAAGACGAAAAGACCATTAAATATCAAATTTGGCAATTACGTTTAGTATCTCTCAAGGATGTGACACGAAGATTTTCAAGAAAAAAAAACCCACCCCCAAATACCCCATACGTGGACATTTTGTTTAAAAATGAGGTTTCTCTCAAAAATGGCTCTAACGATTTGTAGTAAAATACTGTGCATTAAAGATATAGTAAAATGTATAGGTATGAGGAGTTGCCTCTGAAGACCTCTTGATTCTCAATGAGTTTTGCGTATCTGTGAAATCGTCAGAGACACACAAAAAATTTGGATATCGTCAAAACGACAGTTCATATCAAATGCCTACATTTCTCTAGACTTCATCTCTTCCGAAATATTCCTTGTTATTGGTTTTAATTTTAAGCTACTTAAACTATTCTCAAACGGCGCTCAACTTCGTTTCATCTCTCTTTGTTTTACTCCTGGCCACACAAAGCAAACCGAATTGAATTGTTTCACATAATGACCGGCTTTTTAAAAGATTTGGCTGTTGCTTTAATCTATTGTATTACTTTATTTCCCTTCTACTTAGAAGGAACTAATACAACCATTACTGCTAATGCTTGTCTCGATTAGCACGCTGTAGAAAAAGGAATAATATTTTGTAACAATTGTTGGTAAAGAAAGTCATGTGAATGGAACACATCAGGTTTTATAAAATATGTTGATTGTAACACTAAACTCACTTCCCTAATAATCATAGCTTATTATTGTAATGTAAACAAACCTAAGGTGTACCTACTAAAACCTAATAGGAGCTTTCGCCCTACACATGGCAAAGTGCAAAAGTTCATTCGACCCAATGAAGGTGCCACTGCATTTGGTTTCCTATAGTGTTTTTCTTTATTTAATGTTGGCAGAATTGCCTTATGAGTTGTGTTGCACACCTACCCTGCCTTTTATTAGATTCAACAAAGTGAGCGCGAAAGGAATGGGGAACGGAAACATTTTACCTTAGTGACTGAAAGACGGACGCAATTCTACTATTGATTGTATTAAAAATGTCTGGGACTCCAACCCTAACTAATTAATAGAAGTGGATCCTGGGTCAGGAGCGAAGTAAAGGGTATCTAAGAATATGCGGAGTGGTTGTATGAAGTTACCTTTTAAACATTGCTCTCCTTATTGTGTATGTATTTTGAAAGGACAACAAACAGAAAAGTATTGCCCTTCTTGGCCTACATGGAGTATTTCTAAGAACAGCGCCAAACTGGTTGCGAGAAACACCGACACGCTTCGTATCACAAACACAGGTGTAAAATGATAGTAAGGAACGAAGTTGTACATAAATGATCCACGCAAAATGAAGAAGCATTACGAAAACACTATTTGAAAGGAGTTGATAACCTTATTTATAACAAAATTCTACCAAAACACCAATATTAAAATGTATTGAAATTTTCAAGTAATTTTGGAAAAATAGTATCAGAATAAAGAAGCCACTGTCTTAATCAGGTTCCAAACCGGTTTTTCACTCTGCTGCTCTTCTATCTGAGCTATGAAACAAGAAATTAACAGGTACATATAACAAAACTTGTAAATAACAATGATATTCAAACTAAAAGTAACGTTACAATAATTGAAAAAGAATTCTATTTGATCATTTCTCACCCAATAAAATAAAGAATTTATAAGCGATGCTGGCAGAACATCCTCTTTCGTTCGTACTCTTCTTTTGCAGCTCAAGGAACAACAATTTTTTTCACAACGCACTAAATTCTCTTGGACCCAGGCCTACATCTGCCATCACGAAATACCAACATACCCAACACTTGTATAACTAGAACCAGGTGGAGTCACGAATTGGAAGGTCCTGGAATAGTCCATACTTACCAACGTAACACACGGCACCTTTCTTTTCTGCTCTCGGGCCTATAGGTGAATATATATGTGTGTGTATGTACACCTATGGACAATAAAAAAGTGAACACCAAGTGTTACACGGCACAGCACCTTGTATACACCATTCGCGATACAGTTGTGTAGCGGCAGCAACAAGTTGTCACAAGTTCCAAATCTTAATATTACTAACCCATATGATCAATAATAATCATTTTCAAATACATAACTTAAGCTCCTTCAACTATCATGTCAACTAAAAATATGAAGGACACAAAACATGACACTGTTTGTACTGCACGGCATTACTAAACCCGCCACTTTCCATTTGCATTATCTGTAGCACTGCGGCAAAACGAAACTTATTCTTCTGGTGAGGGTCGCAGGTTCGCTTCTCGTAAGTAATGAGTGTTTTTTCCCTTCTCTTAATGATGTTGAGTCAACACATAGTGGCTATTTATTTTTGAACACTCAGTTCAGACACCACGTTCGGTACACCTAATAATATATAATAGGTATTATGATGCTTCTGTAAGGGCTAATTGCTGCAATGAAAAAAAAAATGGAATCTGTATGGTATGAAAACAGCAGGTATTGTTAAGAAAACCAACGTTTTGGAACATTCTTAGGAATTCAATTGTGGGCAAACCTTTTGGAGGGGGGAGTTGGGAACTCCAAGGATGAGATACGAACAGTTTTAGAATACCTCCCTAAAACTACCTTTTCTAAAGTTTTGATTTTCTAAAAAATGGCATTAAAGATTTTGCTTAAATGACCATAGATATATAAAATATATTTACATGGTAAATGAAATTTATATTTTAAATTATATGGGAATAAGATCTGAAGGCCTCTGTAAGAGATAGACGAAAATTTACTGCAAAAAAAAAAAAAAAAAAAAAATACATCCATGGCCACAAAAAATGAGTCATCTCCAAACTCCAGGTGTCGATCGAAGAGCTTCGTCTATCTTCGTGAAAGCTGTGTTCACAATGCTGACGCAAAAACTGTGCAATGGTCTGCTACTAACAGCCTAATGCTTACCTGTGAGAACTGAAAACAAACTACAAAACAACGTTCCGGTGATCCAGAGCTTAAAAAGGACTCATAGGTTCCTAGGTTCAAATGTTGCACGTTGCCTTTTCTTATGTTTATTGATTTTATGACTGAATATGTAGAACATAGCAGTGCATTACTATAACTTTGGTATTTGAAGTTATGGGCGTATCTATGCACACAAAAACATAATTCTACCAACATTCGTGTTAAATAATTAAAAAAAATGTGTAAGCATTATTCATATCCGGTGTACGAACACTCAGCCGTTATAAGTGCCCTCAATCTTTAAACAGTACCGGAATCTGGTCAGGACTCCGGCGCTGTATCCCCTATTTACGTCCCCCCCTGTATGATCACTGGTTTTACTGTTCCTTTACACAAACATACACATTGCACAAACCTATAACACCCATGCCCAAAGCGGGACTCAAACCCACGATCCCAATCTTCGGGGCATAGACAAAATTAAATGCCTGCAGTAATGTGGACGAGAAACTACAGGATCCCAGGTTTCTTGAACTTGAGCCTAGAAGCCACCTTTTGTCTCCTTAACCCATTTACAGGTAAATTGAAGCGCAACTTGCTTTTCACCCCAACCTACAGATTCTCACATTCTACCACACTGATATTTTGCCTCACTGAAAATCAACTAGAAACCTTCGAGATGTGTGGACAGAATAATTATCAACAGTTCCATCAGGATATCTCATCCTGGCGCAAACCAAAATATTATCGAGTGTTACCGTGTACTGCACACCGTTCAGTGTATCATCAAACTGCCACAGTACACCTAGACCGTCCTTTAATATCCAGCCCCAACACGATAGAGATACGTAACCATGCCGGTATATTGTGAAGTCAAGTGTTTTGCATTGTTTCGGGACCCCATTGGACGATAAGACAATCACAATTTTCTTACCTCCCAAAAAAATCAAATTTGCCAAAAATTGGATTCCTAAAAAATTTCAATACTTTGGGTTTCTTAACAGTATTTTTAGCATTTTTTCATACCATACGGATTGGATTTTTTCTCATTGAGAAAGAACTATTTGTGCCTGATGCTTTTGCGTACCATTCTGCACACCACGTGCTTTCATGTGCAGCATATTGCTGTTTGGTATGATAAACCCTTAAAGAAGCACCATAATCATTATCATAAGATGGACTCTACCGAATGTCGTGTATGAAATAGGTATGTCTAAAATAAATGGCCACTATGCGTTGATTCAGCATCATTGAGAGAAGGTGGAAAAAGTTTGCTATGTGTGAGAAGCGAACCTGCGACCATCAGCAGATGAGTAACCAACGTTTTGCCAAGAGCTATATTGGTGGCAGCTTTAGTAATGCAGTAGAATAGGAACTGCATCATGTTTTGTGTCATTAACATTTCTATTCAACATTGATAGTTTGTTGTTGAAGAAGCTTAAGTTATGTATTTGGTTATGATTATTGATTATATGGGTTAGTAATATTAAGGTTTGGAACTTGTGACAACTTGTTGGTGCCCTTACACAGCTGTATCGCGGATGGTGTATACAAGGCTGTGTGCCGTGTACAACTTAACAGGAATTTGTTTTCCAGACATGACTCATTTTTTTCTTTTGGCGACAGGTGTAGGTGCCCTATAAATTTTTATCTGGAGCTAACTGTTTCCGAGATCTTCCTGTAATTAGTGTCCAATTGAAAATACTTATTTTTTTGTCAAACAGAGATCATCCGTATTCCTTTTGTTTTACTCCTGGCCAAGCAAAGAAAACGGAATTACCATGACACTTGTATGGCGATAGCTTTTAAAACAAGATACATTATTCTAGTTCCGTTCTACTTATAAGGAACTAAGTAATAAGACCACCCTCCTAATGTTTTTATTGATTAGCGTGAAGAAGATAGAAGAATACTCTTTTGTAAGAAGTTGTTTGCAGAATAGGTAGAGAAGGTCATGTGAGTGGAAGACGTAACACTTTTTCCCCTGTTAGGTACCCGTGTAGTTACAGTTGCATATAAAGTAATTACTTAACGATACAGTGCTCCATTATTGCTCTATGTCTACTTCACGCTGCATTGCATTTCGCTGTTCAATACGGAATCAAGTGAAAGCAGCGCCCTGACCGTGTAGTAGGTACATGCTACATCATTTCTAAACTTAAAGCTTAGTTGATTATGTAAATTATATACCTATAACAAGATTGGCCATTAAAACACTGCATCTGTAGTGAAAAGCCTCACTCATAGTTACGTCCAGTATTTAATTTAACAATAATAATAATAATAATAATAATAATAGACTGCTTCCGTGGTCGAGTGGTCAGCGAGCTGGCTTCTCACCCAGAGGTCCCAGGTTTGATTCCCGGCTGGGGTGGGGAATGTTTCTTTAGCCAGAATCATTCGCTATCCCCCACAGAGTCTGAATGAATGTGTGTGTTTGAGGAAAATAAAATGATTTAAACCTACAGACAACGAGTTGTTTCAAGTACAAAGTTAAAGGAGGCTATATAAATGAAACAATAAAATATTATCATCATTATCATCATCATCTTTTTCTGAAAATCTGATGTGCTCCAGTCGCATAACTTACTCTACAAAAGGTTATTCTTTATCTGCTTCGAGCTAATCTAGATAAACAGCAGAAACTGTCTTATTGCTTGCTTGTAAATAGAAGGGGAATTTAGGAAAACAGTAGGCTAGAGTGATAGTGAAATCTTATAAAAGCTGGTCGCTTTGTGAAATTTCAGCTGGTGCAGGGAAATACTGCATACGCGGTAGGTGTTCTGTCACTCGCTTCCGCTCCGGCTCTGATAGTGCGTTTAAACTTCTTGAGTGGATGATGTATATGGTGCCAGCCATTGTGCCTGATCTAGGCGCAGTTTCCATCCTAGTAATGTTTCAGAATCGGTAACTGTCCATAGAGCTTTTTTTTTTGTTGTTTTTTGTGTGGCCTAACATATTTTAACCTGGGTGGTCATATCGGACGATGAATGAAATTGATGAAATGATGCTCATGTCATCTCGGGGTCCATGGAGCTTAAAGCTACTCGGCATTCGTCTTCTCAAAAGGGAAACCCTGAAAAAAAGCTTATTCGGGTAACTCACCCATAGCGAGATTAGAACTCGCGACTTTTAGAATATGAGGCAGACACGCTACCACCACACTACCCAGGCGGGCTGTCCATAGCTTGATGCAGTGGTATCTGTCATTTTGCAAATTGTTTTCAAATGGATAAGTAATTGTGTGAATATTGCGACGTCTGTTGTGTAAGCCTCTGTGCGCTGGAGGCATGGCTGTACAAGTGGCATGGTCAGGTGTAAAACAAAAGACAGATGAAGCCGAAGATGGCCAAGTTTTAGAAAAGTTTAAGTAGTTTAAAATTGAAACTAAAACCTAGGAATATCTCGAAAGCTGTCAACTCTACAAAACATGTACCTACCTATACAGCATCAATTGTATCGCTTAAAGAAATCATACTTTTGGTTTTGTAAGTTTTTGTCTGTCTCTAACAGTTTACAAGTTTAACAAAAGACTGCATCCATGGTCGAGTGGTCAGCGAGCTGACTTCTCACCCGGGGGTCCCAGGTTCGATTCCCGGCTGGGGCGGGGAATTTTTCTCTAGCCAGAATTATTCCCTATCCCCCACAGTGCCTGGAAGTTTGTATGTGAATGTGTGCGTGTTTGAGTAAAACAAAAATGATTTAAACCAACGTAAAAAGAACCTACAGACAACGAGTTGTTTCAAATGGAAAGCCCCCAATGAGACCTTAGATGTTAAAGGGGGCTATATAAATGAAACAATAAAAAAAAAAAAGTTTAACAAAAGTCATCCACTATGAAGAAGTCTTCCAAGGCTATTCCAGGAAATGCAAGGTGTATATTTAATTTGTCAAGGAAATACCTTATAGTATCTACATGTGGTGTTTTAATAAAAATCGTTAGAGCCTTTTTTGACAAAATCAACATTTTCGAAAAACATTATATGTAAAGGGTAGTTTGGGTGAAGGAATTTCCTTTAAATGTGTATGTCACATCCTTGGAAGATGCTGAACTTAAATGCCATGTTTGGTATTTAACCGATTTTTCGTTTATAAAACTAAACATCACACAGGTGCGCACAAGGAAACTTTTTCTAAAAATCTTTTTGTGGTTTCAGGGAGCATCAAAACATGTATTTCCAGTGAAATCTCGGTATCGTTTTTTTTGGGTGAAGTACAGTACCTTCCCTATCTACTATGTACATTGTACATGCGTGCTACTGAAAGTAAAAACACAGTTTTTACATTCAGGAAATTCAAAAATGCATTTCCAGAGAAATATTGATACAAAAAGGTTGGAGAGAACGCGTGCCGTATGGGCATGGAAGTATACTGTGGCGTACCTCAGCTACCTGTTTCAGCACAGTGGCGTCATGATATTCCTAGTTCGGAAAAGCTAGGAATGTCTATTTATTCTCACATAAAGTGATTATGCCAAAATGGCCAAGGAAATCAAAGTGCTTTATTTATTAGTATTCATAAAATAAAGTTCTGAAACCTAAAATATCTCACAGTTCTTACAAAACTGAAGAAGTAAATTTAACTACGTTTATAAAGTTATAAAAAAATGAACAAGCAGTACTCGAGGTTTTACAGTAAGCAAATTGATTCAACTGACGTTCGCTTAGGTACCTACCAATTGGAGTCATGCTTTTGTGTATATTTTGCAGAAAGTATAACTGAAATTCCTACCTAATTCATTTATTAACGCAGTGACTCTCAGTGTTATTAAAGCGTCACTGGCTATATAGAAAAATAATTTATACGGCACGACATTCTTATATCCAAATGTGTCAATTTGATACAAATTCCATTTCTATCTGTAAGTTATAAATGTTACTTTCCCTATCTCGTATATACAATGTAGTAGATAGAGAGCTATTCTAGGTGCTTATTCCACCGAAAAAAATCGTTACCAATATTTCACCGGAAACACTTGTTTTGAGGAACCCTGAATCCAAAAAAAAAAAAAAAAAAACCGTTATAGAAAAATCTCAGTGGCAGGCAGGCCAGGCAGGCGTATGTACAGCAAAACTCAGAAACGAATACTCGGTTAAATACAAAACTTGGTATTAAACTTTGTACCTTCAAAGGATACGGCACGCAGATTTTCAGAAAAATCTCTCCCACACCAAACTACCATTTACGAAGTTTTGGATTTTCTAAAAATGGTTCTAACTATTTTGATTAAAACGCCATAGGTAGTCACATTAAATACATGCTATTTACGTGGCAAATAAACGTATATCCTGAAGTTCTTGTAAAGCCCTTCACATCCTTTACATTCTGGATGGCTTTTGAGCAACTGTTAAACCGTATGAGATAGACAAAAATTACTTTCTAAAATTATAGATCTCGATAAAATACTTGTACAATTTATGATAAGCGTATTTTTTGTAGATATTTCCGAGATATTTCCTGTTAGTGGTTTCAATTTTCGCAAGCCCTCATTCGTTTCAGACCTATTTTGTTTTACACATGGCCATAGAATAATAACCGAATTTCAACGACAATCGCATAGCGGCAGCTTTTGAAGGATTTGACTATCACTTTAGGTCATTATATTTCCTTATTTCCCTTATGCTTACTTATATGCGGCTAAGTAATAAAACCATTTCTGGTTATGTTTATCTTCATTAGCTTGACATAGATAAAAGAATAATCTTTTGTAAAAATAATAATTGTTTGCTGAACAGGTAAAGAAAGTCATATGAATAGAACACACCGGATTTTTTACTTTCTCTACGGAGTACAATGTCAGTACATAGGAGGTAGAGAAAGAATTGCATTTCACCCAAACATTCGACACCGAGATTTCACCGGAAAGACATTTCTTGAGAACCCATGAATAATAACATTTTAAATAAACAGGCCATAAGTCTCCTATCTCAAATTGCTTATTTAAGTAATCCACATATTCTGTAAAAATATTTCGGTGTAGTTCATTAACACCCTGTATATACATCCATTGCTGTGAAGTGGGTACCTAGTTCTTCAAAATTTCCAGTTACTCTTCATTGAAAGCTTCTCGAAATCTTCCACCATGAATAGGCATGTCAAAAAATAATAACAATAATTCTGTCCCATTCCCCTCTAGAGGCGTTTGAAATTTAAATTGCCAAAAGTTAATGAAGTAGTCCATAAAAAGGCATTACTACCTGTTGCAGCACATTACGGAACAGTTTGGAAATTATGTAGCTCCGAAAATCACCAAAAAATGTAAAAAGGTGCACAAAAAAAAAAAAAAAAAAAAATAAGATATTAAGCCTTTGGGGCAAGATGTCGAGGTCCTTAACTTACCCCAGGCAATGTGCCCCGATTAGATAATTAAAAGACTTTTACTTTTGTGATAGAATGATCAACAATAAGATACAGATAAATAATGGCTGTGTAAGGTAATTATGCATAGCAAAGAACAACTAAATATCTTACCTATTAGATCACGAGATTTCATGTTGAAGGTCTTGAAAATTACAAAACTGGAGACAAAATACATGAACATAATCTATCAAAAAGACGAAATGGGAGTGCTAGTACTCCGTAAGGTGGTGCTGCAACCTAATTACCTATATGACCTTAAACCATGTAGGTCATTCGTCATCTTGCCCCGGCCTCCCCTATCTCGTTTTATTGTTTAATAGGCTTAGCTTATGACAGTCTCTACCTGGAAGAAAGTGAATTTCGTAATAATTACTTATCTGTTCTCTGCATATGTTTTGCACAGACCTGAGGGTTGTCGTTTGGTACACGATGACACGGGGATCAAGGATGCTCATGCCTGCTATAAAAATTATTATTATTATTATTATTATTATTATTATTATTATTATTATTATTATTATTATTATTATTATTACTATTATTATTGTTATTATTACTATTATTATTGTTATTATTTTTGTTATTCTTATTGTTATTATTGCTTATATTATTATTATTATTATTATTATTATTATTTATATTATTATTATTACTACTACCATTATTATTTTAATTATTATTATTATAATCATTATTATTTTTGATGAGTATAATTGTCTCCGAAATGAAAAAAGTTATCATGGGTTACACATATTTATGCAAGAATATCTCTGAAGGTCTTTATGGGTTCAAAACGCATAAGTATGCTCATTGTAATTTTTGGAAGTATTTAATGTTCTTTTAACAACTCAGGCCTATATAGACGTGAAGGCAATTTTTCTCAGACGACTCTGAGGTTCACTAAGGTTTATCTCAGGGCAGAGAAAGAAAAAAGAAGAAATAAACGCCGATAAAAACTAATCGAAGTAACTCACCTCAACCGATATTAGAACTCCGGCGGTTAGAAGGTAAGTGTTTCTATACCCACACCATGTTGTTAAGTAGTGCCTTTATATCTACTATTCGTAGATAAATGCAAATAAATTGGCGTACACAGATCAGAACAGTTCTAAATCACGCTGCCTCCGTGGTCGAGTGGTCAAAGAGCTAAATATTCACCAGAAGCTTGCGTGTTCGATTCCCGACTGGGGTATGGTAATTTACTTTAAAGGGACACAGAAGTACGGACTTTTTCGGCCATTTTGGTATAGAACATATATTTTTTTAATGCTTTGGTGAAAAAAATATACTCTACCTACCTATCTACCCGCGAAACTGAAATCTCCTAGGCCGCATGCAACGCATTTTGACGCCATTTTAACGTGCTGCTCATCTTAAATTGCTGTGTCCAGGCAAACTAAGCATTGTTTACTCAACTGCTTGTTTGGAATTTTTAATCCAACATAATTTATTTTTAAAAAACTAATTAATGTAATTATAGGTATTTATGCCCTATTATGATTTTTTCACATATTGCGCTATGACATATCTTTAAAGAAATCCACTTATGTATGAAAATGTTTAGCATACAATACATTTGAAAGCTATTATGGAGAAAATACATATGTACTTCGATATATGTTGGAGGAGGTATTTTAATGTTATAGCTAATAAATTAGTTAGAAATAACTTAATTAATATTTCAAAAATGCATTTATATATTGAACTGGAATGTTGCATAAACTTGTTTAATTGCAGAAAAAAGTACATCCGCAGCTGTAATATCTGCTTTAGAACATCACCTTTATGTTTTGGGTGTCGCGTGAACCCCAATTATTCAGTATCCAGCACAAAGTGTGCAAGTGTGCATGTGAGGGTGAACATGCGCGAGTGTTGGAGGTTAGAAATGATTAACAAATGTCAATAACCTAGATTTAACGATTTCTCTCACAAATCAAATCCTCCGATTTGACCACTGAAGTTAAAGGGGACTGTACAAATGAAACAATTAAAAAAATAGCAAATCGGATTACGTTACATTTCCCGCATGATTACTTTATGCCCCATTGTATAAAGAGCAAGGTTGTACACTTTAGTTGAAAAGAATTACGAGACAGGAAAGTGGCAAGATGAGGGGTCACATCATCCAGATACTGCGTGCCGTGCCAGACTCCACCTCGTCCTATCCTAGCAAAGTGGGCAGTCGAAGCAGGCGACTCTGATTGGCTGTCACTCCAAGGGAGCTCGTGTTCTCTCGCCACGGGATTGGCCGAGCGCATGCCCATCGACAGCCATTCACGTCGTGGGCCGCATATGGATTCTCCCGCAAGGCTAGTGGGGGAAGGGAAACCCGACGGTGCTTGGACATGACCGTGCCCTCCCAGCGAGCGTCTTTTGGTAACAGACTTCTTATTTAAAGCTGCGAAATATCGCTCGCTCATCCTAGGCCAAGTTGCTAAGACTCCACAGAGACCAGTGTCATCGAGAATCGTGCAGAATGAGGGATTCCTTATGCGGAGGGCAAAAGGTCGCAGAGGGGTGGGATAGCGGCTCGACAAACAGCGCAGCGAGAAGTGTGTGATGGTGGGGGGGAGGGTCAGGAACTAATGTCGCTAGAGGCATCCTCCTCCTGCAATGGGAATTTGTTGGGCGGCAGTATGTCTTGGAGCCGCGTGATCATCATCCACACTTTCGTGACAGACATCATCATCATCACTTGCCAGGTAAGCTTCCTAATACACACTCACTCACTCACTCACGTGTGTGGGGTTCATTACCTTATCGAGATCCGACAACTCCCACCATTTCCGTTGCGTGTAGCGGAACACTTCAAACATTGCTTATGATTAGGTGAAAAATGGCTAACACATGCATTCTTTGGTAGCGTGTTGTTTCAATCTAGCAAAATATTCTCAACACGTTTCCGATCGACATTGTACGCTAAATGATCATAATGATAACGAAGAACATATCGATATATTCCTCTTTAAATATATCCGTTGTGACGAGGATGAACAACAGGTACGTTAAGCTATTAATATGCCTTTCCGCCGATAACGGATTACAACCCGTTTTAAGCGGGACATTATTACTTTGTGTTTTACCGATCTGAAATTAGAATAGCGCTTTCCGTCAGAAACACTTGAAAGTTCCTACGTTTGTATATTGCCAGTCTGATAAATGAATAACGCTAGATAAACTCGGAAGCTGTTATGCTTATATATTAACTATCTGATTAGCGCTTACTGCTAGATAAACTCTGAAACAAGAATATTGTTTACTGCCACATGAACTTGGAAATTGTTTTATTCGAGTAATGCCGATCTGGAACAAGAATAGTTCCATTTATACGTATATTACCGATGTTGAACAAGAATAGCGCTAATGCCAGATAAACGTGAGAAGTGGTTACATTTCCATACTGCCAAATTTCGGTAAAAGAATAGCGCCGTGTGCAGATAAATATAAGAAGTTTGTTTATATAGGGCTTGAAAAAGAATATAGTGCTGTTAAACATGAGAAATTACCTGTGTGCTACACATTTTTACCAAGAAAATAATGTCTAACCCAGATAAAAGCTGCAAAGGTTATATTTGTTTATTAGTTATCTATCTAGATCTAGAGCAGCGGCCAGTGAGAGATAAATGGCAAATTTGCTTCATTTGTAAATCACAAGTTCGGTCTTGTACAGGAACCTAAATGCAAATTCTGGGTGTAAAGTAAGTACTATAAGATAACTATTGACCGATGGCTTTTGTTTCTCTCTGCACATGCTCAAATATTTATATGCTGATTTTTTTTTCGATAGAAGAAAACAACAGAAACAATGGGCTTTCAAATTAAGAAACCTTGTAGGACTAAAGCAATGGTTATGGTAATGGAAATATTAACTACTCTTTCTGCGGAATATCGGGTAGTTTTTCAGGAAAAATGCTCGCATTTCTACACCTATATATTCCGTCAAAGTTACAAAATAGCTGTAAGCAGCAAACATTGTAGAATGTATACAGAGTTGTAAATGTTTTATGGAGCTATTTATAGATGAGATTACTCCAATGGCACAGCGATTTAGTGTATCTGTTTTGGTAGCGGATAATCCCAGCACATTAGTTTTCTGAAAGTTTATCTGTGCGAATATAATATCACTTGTTGAATCAAAGAACGTTTAAAACTTGACAGCACATTGCAATCTGCACTTGGGGGCAACCTATTTTTGTAGCGTAGCTGATCTCATTGTTGACTTGGAAATAGTTGCAAAACAATACCTACGCATCACTCCCATGCCTTTGGAGTATATCCAGCATCATAAAATGAATCACTAGTGTTGCTTGAAGCTGAGAATAGGTCATTGTGAGGGTTTGTTTGTGCCTACTGATTTTTTAAACTAAAGGCTGAATGGATACGGCACCACAATGACACTAACTTAAAATCTTGATAGTAACATTTTAAACTAAGCACATTTTCATGCGTTGTTTAAGTTTCCAGCACCAGCATTAGGTACGTATTATGCAATGTTCAACCCATTCTTTGTTGCATTCTTGTTAACTAGTGACCGAATATTCAAATAAGTTTCACTTCAATATTTCTTATTTGAACCTATGAAATCAAGCTTTGTAGCTACCATTTGTTTTGTGGTCTGGCGCACACTCACTATGGATACCTAATTTGATTAGGAATCTCATTGACTGTTTTGCTTATCCGGATTTTATTTACGCGATTATGTTTTTTTGTTATTATTTACCCTTAGGCACTAAGAAACAACAATTTGTGGTCAATTACCCACTTCTAAGCTTTATTATTCTTTGAACTTTTATGTTTTCTAAGTTGTTTTGCGTTTTCTGCGTTTCCCGCCTTATTTATTGGTATTTCACACAAAATGAGTATTTTGACGAAGATTTCAAAACATTGCCTTGTAATTACAGAGCTAATTATGTTGCCACTGAGTACTATTACCTAATATATTTGCTTGTTTAGAACAGGCTGTGTTATTTTATCATCCTGTTATTACGCACTGGGTGCAATGTGATCTTTAATGATAGACAGACACAATATAGCAAGGCTTAGAACGTTTATTAGGTCTGATTGTTTAAGTAGGAACGCGTTAAGATGATATGTCGGCGTGTTTGAAGAAGCTCAGAAAATGGCGGGCGCTATAAAAAGCCACAGCTGTAACGGCGTTCTGTTGGTGGACCAATAGAAAGAGATTCATGGCATTGGTCTACCAGTTTGTCTGCCGACAAGCAAGCTGTCCGTTCCTTGGGAGTAGCTGATAATGTGTTTGGATTCCCTCCCATCTTCGCATTAAAAAGCACAAAGAGCCGTTAGAAAAGTGTAGATATAGGTACTTTAATTTCCTGTTTACTCAGTGTTGCATCAAAAGTGTAACGTAAATATCAACACAAGTTTTCCAATAAATATCTCTGTTTAAACCTAACTTTGTGTAGGTAATGCGAGTCCGATATTCTATGCTTCACTCCAACTTTTGTATGCAAATTTTATCTAGATATGTACAATCAAATCACCAATATAAATTATATTAGCAGTCCACTGGTCTAGAAGTTGCATCGTATTATAGTCACACCTTATGCGCAGCCTAGGTAGCTACTGTAGAAATAAAACCAGAAGACAGCAATTATCAAAATTAAACAGTGCTAACAGACAACCTTCCTCACATTTCTATGATTTCACATTAGGTTGCAAATCACGTATATTTTAAACTAAGATAGGAAATTAAAAACAAAAAATATGTGATGATACCAAGGTTTAACTTTTTGTAAACACCAGTAACATTGAGTGTTATTTTATCGGAAGAATGAATTAGGGATGTAAGTTTATGGCAGTAACGTAGGGTCTAATAACACCAAATAGCATAAATATGAGGTATAACGATGAGGAAAATCTACTATCTAACTGTTCAACTGACATAGGTATGTGTTTGCCTTTTACCTACTGCGAGAATAAACACCTTGTACAATACTTCGGAGGAAAGAAGTAAAACTTGAGTGTCGTGAATATTCTTTTCATATGCTTGTTAGGAAATACATAAACCTACCTATATGTATTCCGATGTCGAATCGTGTGGAAACACACCTACAGCTAATATTAACTGAGAGTTTATTTATTTCCCCTTCAGCGAATAAATGGTAATAAAATGAATGTAAGCAGTTTTAGCAAGAGGGAATATGTGCATTTTTCGGCCTTATTGCAAAAATCTTTACGTCCAGATACTTATATTTCTTAACAATGCGAAGTATATGCCCATGGCCTAACTGACGGTTTCCCTGTGTCCTATTTTGCAAAATGTAGAGAAATAACAAATGGAGAGCGACATTTTCTGCCGTTTCATCTTCTCACTTCCCGGTTAACGTTTACAGTAAGCTTAGGTAGTACCTACACGTTTATAAAAATGCTGCTTTGGTTTTACCTTCTGATTATCGCACCATGTAAACATATGGAGAGCGTTTGGGGAATAATAAAATAGCAAAATAAATAAACAAAATAAACACGACACTAAAACACCTAGACATTTTTCACTAACCATCCCATTCATACGTCGAGTAGTTATTTCATACTCACCATAGCTATTAGTTGTGCTCGGATATCGACCAATCACGGCTATTTATCTTATAATAGGTGCTAGCAAAGATGCGATTACGTAGAATAAAATGGCAGTTGATTATTGAACTGTAACAGCATGACTACACAGTGAGGCTACAGCAGAATCAAGCATTACTCAGACCGGAGTTTAGTAGAAGGAACTAATAAAATGAACAAGGCCGCACATCAACACTTCTTCCCTAAAGCCATATCTGCGGATAAATCTTCATCACTCCTGCAGAAATTACGAAGCCCTTCTACCTAAATATCTGCTTTAGCTTCAATTACTGAAAACCAGTAGATTTTTTCCATTTTCAGCTTGGAAAATAATGGGTTAATCAATACGCATTCAAATAGTGCAAATTTCCGAACTTTTCACTAACCAATCTATCGCTCAGCTTGTAACCTCTGTGGGATCATTTACGATAAAATTAGTATTTAAAATTTAACGCAGTCCACGATTAATGGAGATTGTACCCGTGTGTCTATTCACCTCATAATTCTGTTGCATAATTATCTATAAGCTGTTACTTAGTTAACTTGCAGTATGTACCTATTGTTTAATTTTATTTTGAATTGTTTAATAGGCGCTGATAAACAATTAGATATCATCTTATCTTTGCAGACATGGAGCGATAAGCGCATTCGAAAACGAATCTAAAAACAAACACCATCCATTAGTGCGTATAAGATATAACATAGTTACCTATGGCTGAAAACGGTTTACAACATATCTATGAAGAATGTCAATCAGTTAACTGTTAAGTACTTTCTCTACCCACATACCTACTAGGTAAGGGAAGTACACTCCACCCAAACATAGTGGCTGTTTTCAGGCTCCGGAATTTCTATGCAAAAGGCCGTGTGTGTTTGCCTATATCAAATTAGGTGTTTAATCAGTTTCTTCCAAATGTGCGACGGGAAGAAAATCCCCGCTCCAAGCTACCCTTTACACTGAAAAGTTTACATATATACCTACTTATTTGATTTTCTGAAAAATGTCTCTAACGAATTTGTTTTAAATGCCATATTTATGATATATCTATATTGCAAATAAAATGTAGCCCGAAATAACCAGTAAATTCCTCTTATTTGGATAGACTTTTGTAAAATTTTGTTCAGAGGTTAAGCCATAAGAGCAAACAAAGACGCACTACCCAAAAGATTTCCGTATATTTAACACATTGCAGTTTATTCCAAACAACTTGAGTTGCGATGGCATGGAAGGGGGAAGAAGCGTCTAGGCCAGTAAAGGCAACACGCTTTTCAACTTCTCACTATTGATTTAGCCTCCTGTATTCCTCTTGTACCTTTAACACAATTGGTGATGATAAATGTCTGCAAACCTTATTGAATATTGCCAACCTTATTGAAACACCAGTCTGAATGCGATACGATCTTAACATGTGCGATTCTAAATGATAATTATAGTCCCAAAGAGTAATAATATCTATACTTTGATAACAATCTATGATATACCTTCTTCATTTATTTTTGGTGCATAATAATATTTTTAGCTGTGGTTTACACCGGATAGCATTGCGTCTGATGTTGTAACTTGCTCGTGCAGTACCTACCTGGTTAAAAAGCAAAATAATATGACATATATACAGGAGAGCAGGGTATTATAGAATACCATTTACATTTATAAAAATAACTTCACTGGTTTTTTAATAAAAATTCCAAAATCATAATGAATAGGTACATATTATAACTAGTAGTAGGTAATGAACTGTCACTTGTAAAATAACAGTTATGTTTTGTTATAAAAATAAGTTTTAAAAAAGTTACAAATGTCGGTTAATATGAAATAGTCGGGACGACTCATCGCGGCCAACACTGCTGTCATCTCTAATAGGTTTACGTCTTGAAGGTCCGTCTAACTTTAATTTGTTGACTTAGACAAACATGGAAGAGAATCATTTGTTGGTCTCATCGTTGGAAAGTGAGTGTAGAAGCAATAAAATCCTCACTGCTAAAAACAGTGCATAATACCCGACAATTCATCTTGGAAAATAAACAAAACACGACCACAGTATAGCAAACTATAATTCTTTTATTGTGCCTACACTATTTGAACATCAACTTTTAAGTCACATATGTACTAGTAAGTTTAAATGTTTGGAAACTTACCTGCAAAGGTCTTGAAAATCACAAAACACAGTTTGTTCCGTGGCAGCCCATGGGACTCTTTCTTGAGCGGTTAATGCTAGTAGCAGCTAACAGCCGAAACCTCGGTGTTGCATATTTCCCGACTATTCCACAACACTCTATGTTATAACACATACCTATAGCATTGTTATTTACATGCCTAGTTTTAATTTAGCGCTTGTTGACTTAATTCATTGCATATCATTTATGTAGGTAATATTGGGCATATTACCGGGATTTTAAAAACTTTTTGAGCAGCTCACAGTTTTAAAACCTATCCACAAAACACGTGAGCTATGAAAAGTATTCATTTTCAGTAAAAATAGCCTTACATATAGTTAACCTATCAAAAAAAAAAAAAAAAAAAAAAAAAAAAAAAAAAAAAAAAAAAAGGATCGAGTGTACGATCCAAACGACCAAAATACGATAGTTTCAAGTTCCATGTTTTATTCTTGTAATGGAAAATGTTGGCAATGCTGATCCTTATTAGTAAATAAAAAAAATAGGTTTTTAAAAATAATTTCTAAAAGCTGTATACAATTAATCGTATGTGGTTCGAGAAAGTCATATGAATGTAACGCATAAGACTTATATACCTACATAGATATGTAGTTAAGGGAGAAGCACAAAGAGGAAATGAAGATGGACCCATCATCTAAGCCTTAAACTTCACACATCATCAATAACGGATTACCTACCTACCTACGTCGATTAACTTGCTACAGAAAGAAACGTACCGTTGTTGGTGCACAGTCTGAATTTTTTAAAACAAACGGACAAGGCAAAATTTTAATTTGAAACTTTTAACCAAGTTTTGCTGTATTTAAAACTATGCACAGCAATGATACGGCACCAAAGCACTAGTACCTATGAAATAACTAACAATAAATGTTGATAGCTCGTCCTAAATGGGAAGCATTGTAGTGTTTGAAATGAGAATACTGGGGTTTAGAATGAAATGTGAACTGCGAGCACGGCTCGGTATGATCACTTTAGTACGGCAGGGGTTGTAACTGCCGCAGGGTACCCACCGGCCCCGCCTGCTCCTACCAGCTGCTCCACCTCTAATGATTTCACACGGCTATCTGCTCGCGATTTCAGGACAGATAAACAATTAGTTCAGCTGAATATATCAATTTATTTTACACTTTACGGGAACGTAAAATATTCACTTGAGTTGAAAAGGACGTTATCCGATTTGTGAATGCAACAAACTTACCTACCTATGTAGGTATTCGTTAACATTACAAAAGTATGGTTTTCTTTAAATCGTTTAATTATGAGGTTCCGAACTATTCCTAGCATATAAAACTATTCTGGATGGGCTTCTCTATTTTACAAACTTAAATTCGTAAGATAATATCGATTTCAAGTTTTCTTGACTCATCCTTGGCTCTTTGTGCTGCTTTGTTACTCTTCACGGGACTGAAAATTAAATTTCTGCACTTTATTCAAGACACCATTACTTCAAATAATTATTCTGCTTCGTTTTCCAGAGTTTTACTGTTTCAAGCACGTATGTACAACATAAATAGTATCTAGGCAGGTAATGCGTTCCACTAAAACATTATATACCGAGATTTTTCCGGAAATACTTGTTTTGGGGTCCACTGAATCCGAAAAAAAAAACATTTTTAGGAAAAGGTCTATGTATGTCTGTAGAAAGCAAAACTGAAAAAACAAAAGAACAGTCACATGCCAAACTTGGTATTTAAGTTCAGTATCTTCCAAGTAAGCAACACAAAGATTTCCAGAGGAATCCCCTCTCTCGCAACTACCGTTTACATGGAACATTTTCCGAAATTCTCGAATTTCTCAAAACTTACTCTACCGAATTTTGGTTATATTACTACCTATATGTTTAGGATATTTTTAGAATAAACGAAATGTCTTGCATTTTCTGGAAATAGCTTCTGAAGACCTCTTCATTCTGTATGACATGTGTATAACTGATAGCCGTAAGAGATACCTAGACAAAGCTCAGGCACTACACAAAAAGTGTAAATGTTCTTAAAATGCACAATTTGTGTGATACTTTCTCTACACATATAGACAATAGGCAGAGAAAGTACTGTAGTCCACTCAAAAATTCAATGCCAAGATTTCACAGGAAATATACCTATGTTTTGAGGTCCACTGAATCCAAAAAAGGCATTTTAAAAATCGGTCTGCGCATGTGAATGTGTCTGTGGTGTATGTGTGCAGGTGTGCGTGTGTGTGTGTGTGTGTGTGTGTGTGTGTGAACAGCATAGATCAAAAATTAAAAGACCGTTAAGCACCAAATTTGGCATTTAAGTTTAGTATCTTCCGAGGATACGACATGACGGTTTTCAAGAAAATCCCCCATACCCCAACTACCCTTTGGATGGAAATCTTCTGAAAATTTGGGTTTTCTCAAAAAGTGGCTCTAATGATTTTGAATGAAATACGTAGATATATTAAAGATATTTATTTACGTTACAAATAAAATGTATATTTTGATTTTTCTGGAAGTAGCCTCTAAAGAACTCTGCATTCGGGATGAATTTTGCATAAGTGGTAAATCGTAGGAGATAGATAAAAACTTACGTCACAAAAACTAATAAATAAAATAAAATAAAACATAGATCTTGTCAAAGCACATAGGTCATACATTTTTTGTAGAGTTAACCGTTTCCGAGATATTCCTTGTTATTGGTTTCAGTTTTAAGTTAGTAAAACTTTTCTCAAATGGAAGGTCATCTTTCGTTTCATCTCTCTTTAATTTTACTCCTGGCCGCGCAAAGCAAACCAAATTTCAATTGCTTCACATAGCGACTGGCTTTTAGCAGATTTTATTACCGCTTTAGCCCAGTTTATTACCTCATTTCCCGCTACTTAGAAGAAAGTAGTACAGCCATTTCTGCTAGTGTTTTTCTCGATTACTACGATGTAGAAAAAGGAATAATCTTTGGTAAAAATTGTTTGTAGAGAAACCATGTGGATGGAACTCATCAGAATTTTTATAGAGCTGACCGTTTCCGAGAAATTATTTTGTTATTTTTTCAGCTTTAATTTACTTAAGCTTTTCTCAAGCGGGAATTCATCTTCCGTTTCATATATTTTTTGTTTTATTCCCTATTATGCAAAATAACTGACTTTCAATTGTTTCACATAACGACCAGCTTTAAAAATAGTTGACCATCGCTTTAGTCTAGTGCATGTACTTCTCTTATTTCCCTTCTGCTTACAAGGAAGCAAATAATAAGACCAATTCTGCTGATGTTTATTTCGATTAGCATGATGTAGATAAAAGAATACTTTTTAATAAGAATAGTTTGTTTGTGGAACAAGTAGAGAAAGTCACGTGAATGGAACACATCAGAATTTTCCCTTAGCGACGAGCTTTTAAAGATTTTTCTATTGCTTTAACCTAGTCTGGATATTCCGTTGTTCCCATTCTAGTTACAAGCAAGGAAGTAATAGGACAATTCCGCTAACATTTATCTCAATTAGCAGGAAGTAGATATAAGAATGCGCTTTCTTAAGAATAGTTTGTTTCAGAATAGGTAGAGAAAGTCATGTGCATGGAACAAACCAAAATTTTAAAACACATGTAGGTTTCTTCTAAAACGTAAATATAATGAAAAGCAGCACTACTATAAACAGAAGACAGATATATCAATCATTAAATAAAACAGTTCGGTAATAATTGAAATATTCCTAATAGAGAAGGTTCTGGAGCTATGTTTAGAACATTTTTATGAACCACATTTAATTTATTAATTATAGTGGATATAGGATTAATAGCATCTACTGTACAATATTTATAATAGATTAAGAAAAAGGTTCTATAGATAATTTAAACGGCTTCCAGTTTATGTTTATTAATGATTTGGTTCCTTGTTTTTAATGGAATTGGTTGCTCTGGTTCTTTTCTAAAAAGACAAAGTGAAACATTATTCATCGCTGAGAGGATTAATTTATTGTGGCCGGAGATGCAGTTGCGTTTATAGCTGCTGTGTGGCTTGTTTTGAAGGGCTATCTTACTTTGTTATTAGCAATAAACACTTGCATCTACTACCCATGTAGATGCATTTACTGTATTATTTCACACAATTTTAGTTTCAACCCTTTAGCAATCTAAAGCGCTTTCAAAATGCATTTTGTTAATTCTCCTCTCTCTTCCTATGAAGCATCGCTTTTTAAAATAGGTGTAAATTAGCTTTGGTTTTGTTTCTTCTTTCTCTTGCATTGAAAACCGCATCAGAATTTTAAGTACCTACGTTTACAAGATTTCCCGAGTCTGTGTTACCTACAAAGAGCAGTGTGTTAGGATAATCATATAGTAACACCCACGTGATCCAAATTAACTGGAGTGCTAGGGAACTGCCCCAAACACGCGCATATAAAACAAAGGAAGCCTGCTCCCTTCTTACCAAAGCGCTTTGTTCTATCATTCAAGTACGTAAATGTTTGCTACAACATACATCTTAAAATCGCTATTTGAATTCCTCTTAAGTATGAATATCTATTCTTTGCTAACGTACGGGAATACGTGGTTAGGTGGGGAGTGCATTCACAGGCAGCACAAACATCGACTGTGAAGAGCGCTTCAGGAAACTGCTGCAGGCTTTTAAGTGCAATTCATTTGTTGAGGGGGAAATGGAAGGAATAAACAAGAGCTGAAACACCAGGGGAAGAAGATGGCTACATCACACACAACGATACGAGCGTATTGCCAACAAAATACAACTTAAAAAGAAATACATAACATTTTCAATAGGGACAAAACAAAATCGTATTGATCTCGAGGAGAAATAAAAACAGCGAAAAGACACACAGTGGGATTTGAATGTAGATAACCAATAATGAGCGCGACGAACCTGAAAAACCAGGAAGAGCGCTACAACTGCAGCTCTTCTCTGAATTCACACAGCTGAAATAAGGCCAGTAGAGCCCATGCAAAGATGCTCAAAATCATGCATAGTAACACTCGTATAATTATTCTGTTGGCTAGTTTGCGTAAGGGGAACTCTTCACCTAACAGCACTTTACCGCCATTACATAAGACTTTATTAATGTGCTTTCCTCCTATTCCATCACTACTTATTCTTGGTTAAAAGTTTGATAACAATCTCTGGCTATTTATTAGGTTTAAAAAAGAAGGTTAGCATTTATCATAGGCTTTGCAATAAAAGAGACAACTTTAGGGCAAGGCTAGTAGTAGGATCAAACATTTTAAAAATATGAATATAGATTAAATTAAAATATTAAAAAATACCTCTTCCTACACTATCATGATTATGTGATTAATTAACATTTCTCCAAAGTTTTGCAAAATATTGATATAGGTATAGATTAAAAATTTCTTCAAAATATACTAAGGGGCAGGTTAAGCAATTGTCAATCACCTGGCTTCAAGTTGTCAACACGCAAATAGGCACATAAAACTTAAATACACAGCGACCGTGAGTCACGGACGGCAAGTAAAACGCGGTCTCGTGATTGGTCTGATGGCGTCACAGCCTAAAGTCCAGTAACGGTTCAACCTAATTTCCTTTCGTCCTGGCTTTACCTAATGCTTGGAGATTCCTTAGTCTTACAGCTAAACTTTGCCTACAAGCTCGATAACCGAAGTTAAGAGAACACCTTGCGTACTACTTCTTTTAGTTTGTGGGTCCTTTTAACTGTATCACCTGTGGTAGCTAAGCAAAGTACATATTGTATTTCATCCAAAAATTTGATAGCGGAATGTTACTCGAAATACGTGCTACGAGGCCAACTGAACCTCCCAAAATACATGTTTACATTGTATTATATTTAAACCTAAAAATGACCATTTTAGAAAAAAATGTGTGTGTGTGTGTGTGTGTGTGTGTGTGTGTGTGTGGGTGCGCTCATGTATGAACACCACAACCTCTAAACGAAAACAATGGATTAATTCCAAATTTGGTAATGCATTTAGTACCTTCCAAAGATGCTAGGCGCAGATTTTTAGGTAAACCTCATTCCTCAAAATAACGTTTTAAATAGAATATTTTAGTTATTCTATATTTTATCAAAAGTGACTCTAGGATAACTTTTCCATTAAAATAACAAATTTAAAATATAATAAATAAATGTATACCTATCTTTAATTTTCTGGCCCTAGTCATTTAGAAAAAAATCTTATATTACATTTACATGATTTCCTCTAGCTGCTCTACAAACTTCTTACATAGCGTTAAAAATGTCTTTCTACACCATGCTAATCGAGATAAACATTAGCAGGGAATTAAGGAAATACATTAGGCTAAACCGACCGTCAAATGTTTTAAAATATGTCGTTATGCGATTGTCATTGCAAATAGGTTCTTTGCTTGGCCAGGAGAAGAACAAAAGAAAAACGTACACTTTCTGTCTGATAAAAGTATAAGTACTTTACAATTGGAAGCAATAACAAGGAATATCTCGGAAATGGTTACCTCCACAAAAATGTAAAGCACATAAATTGTGTGATTTGACGAGATCTACATTTTTTGTGCAGTAAGTTTTTGTCTACCGCTTACGGTTTAGCAGTTATAAAAATTCGGCGAAATTCATCCAGAATAAAGATGTCTTCAAGGGATATTCCCAGAAAACTCAAGATATACATTTTATTTGGAATGTAAATATCATTAGTATACGGTATTTTTAATCAAAATCGTCATTCGAGTCATTTTTGAGAAAATCAACATTTTCGAAAAATTGTCCATGTAAAGTGTTGTTTGTGGAGGGGGAGGGGAATTTTCTTCAAAGTCGTGTCGCATCCTTGGAAGATACTAACTATAAATTCCAAGTTTGATATTTAACGGTATTTTCGTGTTTGAGCTATGCTGTCCACAGACATATACACACACGGGCCTTTTTCTAAACTGCTTGTTTCGGACTCAGTGGACCCCAAAACATATATTTCCGGTGAAATCTCGACATAGAGTTTTTGGGTGGAATACAATACCTTCTCTATCCATTATGTACATTGTTCATACGGGGCTAGAGAAAGTAAAAGAGGTGATTATAAGAAGGCGAATACTTACTTCGCAAACAATATAGATGTTTTAAAACACAATATTATCTAAAATATCTTTTATTTTTTGGCATTAGCTATTTCCTAATTATCCATTGTTATTGGGTTGAAGTTTCCAACGCCTAGTTCTCGCGACATGACCTACATCAGCGATACCGAAATTTGACTGTAAATATATGCAAGGGTTACCTATACTACTGTTAGTAGTCTGATCCTGAATTAAAAAAGCCGCGCTCGCTAAACTGTCTAACTTGGGAGCTTCGTGGCGCAGAGGACCGGGTTCGAGCCCTGCCTGGGGCATGGGTGTTCGTATTTCGTGTAAGTGTGAGTATCAATATATAAGTTTAAAAAAAGTAAACATGCACGAGAACAACAGAAATGTAGTGAAACACAGAAAGTGTACGGAATTACAAGCCTAGCATACAGCAATCTGCTTTTGAGCATGTGACTATCGATTCGGTTTTCTATATCCCTCTTGTAGCCGGAGCAAAATGTTTAAGCAAACTATTTCTGCAAACGTTTATCTCTATTAGTCAACAGAAAAATACACATGCTTAAAAATAATTTGTTGAAGATATATAAAAAATTAAGTAACAGTGGATAAAGAAAGGCATTTAGGTTTTAAAATCACACGTTTTTATTTTTTCTATCACATATGAAAGGCCATTAATAAGTTTTTGTTGAAAATATACTATGTTTCCTCTGAAAATAAATTGAAAAAAACAAACAAACAAAAACGTAGTAAGTGTCTGTGTGATTGTAAACACATTGATTCGGTTTTCTCTTTCCATTTGTACATACCTACATATAGTGAAATCTGTAATGAAACCATTTCTGGAAAAGTTTTTATCTGGGTTACCATGAAGAAGATAGAAAAAGGAGCTTTCCTAAGAAGAGTTAGAAGCTAAATATAAAAATAAAAGTTATTGGGTAGAAAAAGTAGATAATTCGAATATACCAAAGAATATTTTATCTTCTCTACCACGTACATAGTAGGTGGCGAGAGTATGGCACTCTATACAAGCAAATTCAAATAGAGATTTCACCTGGAATACATGTTTTGTGGCCCCTTGAATGAAAAAAACTGCGTGTGTAGGTACTTTGCGTGCGAATGGAATTACTAAAACAGACTCTGTTATTGAACTAATGGAACTTGTTATATGTATAAGTTAAATATCTTCCAAAGAACGACACGAGGATCTACAACCCCAAACTGCCCCTTACATGGAATATGTTTTGAAATTTTGCATTTTCTCAAAAATTGTCTTTAAATGTCTGTATTAAAATACCATTGCTAAAGATTTCGCATTATAAATAAAACGTATACCTGTAGGCTTGAGCCTTCTCGGAAATGGCTGTGAAGTCCTCATTTGGAAGCAATTTTATACAATCTTGCATAACTTCTAGACACAAAATGTATTTCAAGTAACGGCTTTTGGGATCAGCCATTTCTGAGATATATTTTATTAACTGTTCGAATTGTGCATTCCTTTGTTATTTTTTGCAAGTCCTGTAGATAGCCAATTGTTCCCCGTGATTGTATGGAAGGAATGTGGTACTTAAAAGCATTCATTCGATTGTCGCTATTTCTTTTGTTTCTTTAATGAAACGTGTAATATAGCTATTGCTGCAAACGTTTATCTCCATTAAAATGAAGTACATAGAAACATAAACTGTCATAAGAATGATTTGAATGCCCATTAATAAACAATAGAAGGTAGTGAAAGTCGTTTGAATATAACATAAAGATGTTTACATTCTGTACTCTTTTAGTTAAGTACCTACCTTCAAAAATGCGAGCGGCGCCGTGGTTGAGTGGTTAGACCTCATCGCCTCCCATCTAGGCGGCCCGGGTTCGATCCCAAGCGCCCGCATGTGGGGTTCGTCCTCTGGGCAGGTTTTCTTCGACTCCTCCGGTTTCCCCCACCAGTTATTCCACCAATTGCTTCCTTCTCACCTTTCCAATCATCATTTTCGCTTACGTTTCATATCATCTACTTCCTCATTTTCTTGCCTGGCTACGGGTCGACTCCTCGTAATAGGTCCTCCAATCTGTGGTTTCGTGCCGCTGGCTCCCCGACAGGCTTCTGACCCCTAGGCATTGGCTTGTAAGCACTAGGCGGGGGGTAAGCCGATTACGACCCTTCAGAAATGCTGCAAGAACATTTTCAAGAAAGACCCCCAACCCCGAACTGCCCTTCGCAGGTAAACTTTTTTTCTCAATGTTTTAAAAAATTGTTCTAAAGATGTTGATTAAAATACCACATATTAAAGAACTTTACATTCGGAAATTAAAATGCGTTTTACCTGTGTTCAATATCCCCGGGATAGCCTAAGAAGTTCTGCTCATTCGTATCTTTTTGTGATTGATAAGCGCTAAGTGAAAGACGAAACCATAAGTACTACACAAAATACCCAGGTAGATATATCTCTTTAAAATACATGACACTTTTGTGGTATTAGCCATTTTTGAGATACCTACCCGCTGTTAATTGCAATTGCTCAACACTTTAAATACCTAATAATAAATGATAGGGAGTAGAGAAAGTCATGTGAATGTAACATATGTGTTTTATAAATTCACATTTATTTTTTTTCGAGCAAAATCCATGTTTATTGTTACAATATGGGCAACTAATCAAAAAACTTTTCATAAACGTAGAATATTCGTCTACTTAAACTACTAACTCCTCCTCCTCCTTCTTCTTCTTCTTCTTCTTCTTCTTCTTCTTCTTATTATTATTATTATTATTATTATTATTATTATTATTATTATTATTATCATTATTATTATCATCATGATGATGATTATTATCATGATTATTATTATTATTATTATTATTATTATTATTATTATTATTATTATTATTATTATCAAGTAGCAATGCGCTTTATATTTCTTCAATCACATAAGTGACCTCGGTTTATACCTAATCTTGTCACAGCATCTCTGAATTTTGAATTTGAACAACAAAAAGAGTCAAATTTTTGCATGAATTCTGTTTTATTTTTATATTTTTGTCTATCGCATGAATGCGGAAGCTCCTCTTTATATGTACGATATTTTCTCGATAATACACCTCTCACTATTACGGATTATTGTAGACTTTGGTATTCAGGTTTCGAATGAGAGAATACTGTCAAATAAAAAATAAAAAACAAAAAGATACAGCCATATATTATGTTTAGGAAGCGGAGCAATACAGTGAAACAGAAAATAGCCTTTCTCATGTGGTTGAGCGCTACATAGATTAAAATCGTTGTTTTACTTACCTTTTCTAAAATATTGTCCTAACTAAAATTGGAGCAGTAGGATATCAAAAAATGCTTTATTTTAAAATGCTTGGAGCTGAATACATTAAGAATTTTTAAATAATAAAACGATATAGAGTATATAGATAAAGTAAATATTTTCCCGCAATTCCATGCCATTTTATTTTTCTGACACAGAGTTTATAGCTGCAACCTGAAACAGACTAATTCTAATTACTCAAAGCGTTTAAATGTTTTGTTTTATGTTTCCATATCCACAGTTGCTAAAAGCAGATATAAAGATAACTGTTCAGTAGTGGATTTACGTAAATTCTATTATAAAGGCATCCTTCAATATTAAACAGCGTTTATAACACAAACGGATATTTGCTGTGGATATTAATTTTTAGGAATGTTCAATAAAATATCAAGCTAAAACTTTGGCTATGAAATCTGAATTATTTTTAAATATACCAAATTCATCTTCTCTTTTTTTAAATAAGTTAGCAGAGAATCTTTTATAAGTAGTTATAATTGAACAAATATCTCTATGTATAATGGCCTCAATTTACTATGTGTGTGCTATAGTGCATGTAGTTAATCTAATAACAAAGAGAATATTGGCTGGCATACTCGTAGTTAGTTAATCAGCTCAGTAATTGGAAAGTAGGTATTTGATGGTCCCCCTAATGGTGTCGGGATATTGACGTGGCCGCGAGAACCCTCCCTCTCTGCTTCGTTTAACCGGTACTTCCTCTTTCACCTCCGTGTTTTCTTCAGGATTGCATTCTGCCTGTTTCTTTCCATTCAGTGTTGAAAATGATGTCCTTCTGTTACTGAATTATACACTCGAATTTGGTATCAATAATAGAAGGGAAAGAGCCAAAACAATACCTGGCATAAGGTTGACATTTCTGTGAGCACAAGTTGGTTAGCCACGGCAGGGTATACACAATCATCAAAACTATGCAACGAATTGCGCATTTAGTTCATTCTAAGTAGATATAGTCTATTGATCCAGAGCGACAAGAGCTACCACTGCTTGGTATCTATTTATTAGAACAGCGAAATGATGCTAACTTAGAACACAAATAAGTAACAGAGCACAAATGGAACATTCTGGAGTTGGGTGTATCTTGAAAATGAAATGCTACATGATTATTTAAGCTCAACTGTAATTGCACTGAAATATAATAGGAAAGTATAACTTTAGTAATGGTAAGTGCATTACATATCTACGTAGTTATTTATTTTAATCACGTAAACATTCTCCTGTAAAAATTGTATTACGGAAAAATGGAATACAGAAAGGAAAGAAAGAAGAGAAACCAAGTTTCTCACTAAAGTTTTCTTATTAACTAACGGCTAGGTAGTGCATGATAATATAACTGATTTTCTGAAATGCGATTGATCTGTACAGCTAGAATAATTTCTAAGAAGGTGAATTGCTCAAGTGGCAAAAGCATGAGTCAAACATTTCGTCACCAGTGTACGTTGAACTGCCGCTGAAAGATGCCTTATTAACTCGCAATCTATTCCTACAGAAATTATCAACTTTCTTACTTATTGTTCCAATAATGCATATTTTTCCTAGTAATTATCGGCAATCCTAGTAATTTTAATTTCCAAACTCTTGCGAGTGTTGTACAATATCATCTCTCCCTCCTGGCACTGAAAACACTTTGCTAGCATTATGACAATTCATGCAGAGTGACATGCCTATCTCGACGTGTTACGCGTATGTTTCTATACTCCATGTCGCTTTGTCGAGTAGGTAATATCTATACGGTTTTAATTTTGTTTTTTAACATAAATAAAATGATATACTTGGGATGAGTTGGGACAGTAAAGCACACCTCCAGTACAATTACATTAAATTATAGTGCCGTGTACTTGCTACACTTGGTGTAGCTCACATATGAACCTAAAGAGGTTTAACGAAAACAACTTAGGTATTTTCCCAATTGGAGTAATATCTCTTTTTTGCGGTATTTAGGTTTCTTTGATATTTGGTCAGGTTGCCATAATTTGCATATTGAGAACAACTGAATTTCTTGACTATACCTGTGCATACAACAATGGCTCTAAATGCTCATCTTATTGAAACGTATTGAACACTATCTCTGTGTAAATCACTGTGACATTGCTTGATGTACACCGCCGTATAATACACGTGGTTGGTTAACTAAATTTAAAACTGATTCAAATATCGGTACTCTCATAAAGTATATGGTATTTACATACATGTTCTAAGAAATTGCTTATTATTAACACTAAGTGCGAAAACTGTTGCTGGTAAAACATATACGTTTATATTTGGTAAACACCTATTCACGTGTCAATTTGTACTTTTTCTTTAACCTATAATTGGTGATAAAACAACCAAAAGCGAATAGGGATATGCTAAAATTTAAATTCAACCATACTTACATATTCTATTGTATTGTGCATATTGCACTATGATGGGGGTGGGGGGAACTAGTATAATTTGCTGTTTTATGTAATTATCTTAGCATAGACAAACTTACCAGAACTACCAATAAGCATTTGTAACTCATATTCAAAGCTTACTCAGCCGAAAATAAAGTTCAATATCCTCTCCCTATACCCTAATGCTGTTCATTAAATTACATTATTAGAATAAATGCTTGAGGAAGCCATACGGTTGTTTAATTTTGGGAACAAATCGTGTTCGAAACCTCTGAATTTTTACTGAATGTAAACATTTTGGTGCAGTATGAGTCATTAATCTGCAGTGATGCTAAAATTATTTAAATCAGTACTTATTGAAATCGTAATTTAAAACATCACTGTGTCATTACTTAGCAAATTGATCACTTTTTAGATATTATCTTGTGTATATAGCTATAAAAAGTACTAGTTGAGTGAGGTTAGCCAAAGAAAACATTTAATCGTATCGTTATAATGCCTCAGTTTCCATATTTAAAACCTTCTAATCTAGGCTTCATGAAGCTTAAAAAACACTCATTCTCTCTCTCTCTCTGTCTCTCTGTATAGACGTATATAGGTAGGGGAGGCCGGGGCAAGATGACGAATGACTTAATTTAAGTTTATATTTTTTTTAGGTAGCACCATCTTACATTAGCTCTCCACAAGGCTATACACTAAAAGCTCGTGAAGTGAGGCAGCTGCCGTCATTTGGATTTTTATTGGATTACGTTCACGAATTTTTTCGAACGTGTTGTAAATTTCGAGACCTTCGAAATAAGTCCTCGTGGATTAACATCACCTAGACGGCCCGGGTTCAATCCCAAGCGACCGCATGTGAGATTGTAGTGGACAAAGCGGTGCTGGGGCGGGTTTTCCCCGCCATCGCACTCCACCGGTGCTCCATCTTCATTCATGTATCATCAGTGTCACCGCCTGCGGTGCCATAAGTAGTTAAAGCGGGCGTTAAACACTGCCAAAAAAAGTGGACTAACAGGTAAGATATCTGGATATTCTTTGCTATACATGATTACCATATACAACATGCACTATGCTTGTCACAGCACCATTTATTTATATATTATTGTTGTTAATCCTACCACAAGCATCAAAGATATTTGACGTTCCCGATCGGGACAAGTTAACGACATCGTCATCTTGCCCTAGGTGCATTTTACTGTTTTCTGCTTATATGAACTTTTTTATTTATTTATTTATTTATTTATTTATTTATTTATTTATTTATTGGAATCTTCTGAGCTAGGTGGTCTTCAAACTGTTCAATGGGGCTTTACTTTTTAACTTTTTCCTTTTGGGCTACTTCATTAATTTCTGCCACGTTAAATGTCAGATGTGGCGAGGTATTACAAAAAATGGAAAGGCCAGAATAAAATTAAGAACCAGGAATTTCAATAAACGTTGCTCCCGCTAAGCCAAAACTGTGCCGAAGTATTTTGGATTTTAAACCATAGCAAACCATGTGTGAGTAAAAAACGGAAGTGTCATATGTAATGTGCAAGCGTCTTATTAAGAAGCTCACCTATGAAAGATATGCTGACCCAGAAAAAGCACAGAAAGTGGCACAAAAATATTTAAAGCAACAAAATCAAGAGTCTCGGGCTACAAAAAATAAGTTTGATTCCTGTAAAAGAACTAAGAAGTCCGGACTACAGACACTACTGACGTTAGCAGTTATTTCTTGTTAGATTCTATGGAGGACGTTCCGTGTTTATGCGCACTGCTGGTTAGAGCCACAAGGCTTTGAGAACACCAGCACCGGACAGAAACAGGTAGTGGTCTAAGCTTTATGTATCTAAAGTCCTTCTTATATTCTCGCTCTTTCCTTCATCATTTACATTTTTCGTTAAGATTGTCAGCTCAGTTAGTTTGTTCTCTGTGAATTTAGGGCACGACAAGGCCGTGAATCTCTGTCTGCTTATTGATATCGCTACTGTGAAGTCAATGCACCATTTAGAGTAGACAACATTTCAGCTCCATACACATCGAGAAACCAAATCATTTATTTTTCCCTTCTGTATCGCTTAGCAATGAAAGCTAGAGGAAGCATTGTATTACTCTCATAAAAATGATATATTGAGTTTTGACAACAAACACGCGTTTCAGATCTTCTGCACACACAAAAAGTTCAGCATTATTAGGTTCCTGTAGGTGGCTATGCGAAAAGCAAAACCTCCCCAAAATGAAGTTAAATTAATAAAAAAAACTTCCTAATTAAGCCAAATATCTTAATGGTGCAAAACGGATACTGTCCTGGACTTCCTTTCATAGGAAACAGAACCTTAGGCGAAAAGGGTATTTTCTGTTTTCGTTAAAATATCTCATATGTTTGAGATATTCTGAAGAACATATGCAGAAATTTGTGGAGCAGAAGGCGTTAACAAAACTAAGCATTTTGAGAATAGTAACAAGGTAAACTGCATGAAAATAACTGAAATCTGACGTTATTATACATCTATATTTGCCAGTCAAAATGATGTGTATAACTCACACAAGTCTGTACACATGTCTCAGCTAATTAGGCTTGCCAGCTCGTACCATAAGGGCATACGATAATTTGATTGTTTATACGATGTATGGTGATGTTGCAATATTGACTGACGTAACCAATCCTGACTACTATCTGAATATTTGCCCTTATGGTCTGTACCCATTCCTCAAAACCAATTTCCCTTTCTCCCTTTATGGCCAGTGTGCCTAAAAATGCTAATTCTAATGGAGACAAAGTTTATAACCACTGGAAAAACTTATATTCCATACAGCTGATAGGTACTGGAGACCTGAAATACATGTGCGATCTTTTTGCAAATAATCTTAAAGGGCTTTCGAAATTTGCACTGACCCATAGTACCTAACCCTTCTTGTGAAAAGTTTGTTTACTTGCTCTACATGTAGTATGTACCTACCTACATAGAATATAGAGAAGGTATTGTATTGCACCCAAAAATTCGATACCGAGATTTCACCGAAAATACATGTTTTGGGATCCCCTGAATCAAAAAAAAAACTTGTTAATAAAATACCCGTGTCTGTCTGTGTGTGTGTTACTGTGAGCAGCATATCTCACAAACGAAAAGTACGTTAAATACCAAACTTGATATTTAAGCTCAATATCTTCCAAGAATACGACACGAAAATTATCAAGAAGATCTCCTCTAACCCAACTACCCTTTACATGGAAAAAAATTCGAACTTTTTGATTTTCTCAAAAACGGTTCTAACGATTCTGATTAAAATCTCTTACATTTAAGATATTTATATGACAAATAAAATGTAGGTATATCTTGAATTTTCTTGGAAAATCCTATGAGGACTTTTTTATTCTGGATGATTTTCTGAATTTTGCATAACTAGTAAGCTGTAAGAGATACACAAAAACTTACTACACGCAAAATGTAGATCTCATTTTTAATAGGGTTTAATGCCCGCTCTTACTACAAATGGCACCGTAGGCGATGACACTGATGAAACATAGCATGAAGATGGATCAGCAGTGGAATGCGATGGCGAGGCACCCGGAGAAAACCCGCCCCTGCACTGCTTTATCCACCGCAAATCTCACATGCGGTCGCTTGGGACAGAACCCTCGCCGCAGTTAAGAGTCGAATGGTCTAACCACTCGGCCAAGGTGTGCCCTGTAGACCTCATCAAACGCACACAATTTGTTGTATATATATTTTTTTCGTGGCGTTGGCCGTTTTCGAGTTATGTTTTGTTATTGGTTTCAGTTTTAAAATACCTAGGTAGTTTAACTTTTCTCACACGGGAACCTGTCAGCTCCTGGTCACGCAGCGAACCGGATTTCAATCCCATAACAACCACATTTTAAGACATTTGAGTATCGTTTTAGCTTAGTGTATTCCCTTATTTTCCTTATACTTATAATGAACTAAGTGATAGGACCGTTTCTGCTAATGTTGATTCAATTAACATGAAGTAGATAGAAGAATAAACGTATTAACCATAATTCATTACAGAGATGTAGAGAAAGTCCTATGAATGGAACATATAAGATTTTCTTCTAAGACGAGTTTAATAGAAATTAAAATTCGGATTAGAACGGCACTAAATACACTAAGTGGGCTCATTTCGTCATCCGAGTTTATAAAAGAATGAGCTGGGTCTGAACATTTTCAAGCCAACGACAACGTGTTAAACTCTATAAGAAATATGTTGCTTCAGCAGCTCTGAATGAAGATGGTGCGCTTCCTCATGAATCAATGAAGAAACGTGTGTGTTAATTCTGGCTCTCGTCATCAACATTGTATCTACGATAATACCATGTGACATCGGTAGATATCCTAAGTAATCGAGAAATACTACGAAGACGAACATTATTATTGTCAGCGTTATTTTAATATTATTGAATTTGTTTAGATGTACGCTACCCGATCAAGGTGGCCCCGCGGTAACGTGTGCTACTCGCATTAGGGAGATCCCGGGTTCGAAATCTTGGGGCTGACCAATCTAACCGAAGATGTCTTCGCAGTTTTCCTCAGTCACTAGATGAATGCTGGAATGGATAACTCTATCAGCGTATTTACCTATTACCCCTTTCATCACTATATTTCATTACCTTACTCTTTTCGTTCTTCACCGCCTTGCCAGGCACTGGGCTAATCACACATCCCGGATATGCCTGCTCCTCCTCAGGCTTCTGAACTGAAGACGCCGGCTTGTTAGTCCTTGGGGTGTAAGTCTACAAAGAGGAGGATAATCCGTTAAAGAAGAGTACCATACTTTTGATCGTCAATCTATAATTGCGAGTGGTTGGCAGTACTGACGCACAATGAGTGTGCTGTACTGCACAACAGGTAATCACACACTAATTATAATGCTTAAGAGAGCTACTGTAACCCTTGTTCATGCCCTCAGAGTATTATCTTGGTACAGCCTTTATTCTAAATACTTTTATTCACATTATTTTTACTTACCGAAGTTTTTGTTAACTTCCTGCAAAATCTTCTTCATTGTCAAATATAAACAAAATGTTCCCAGATAAATACCTATAACGCTTTCAAATGTACAATGTGAGTCAAATAACCTCCAATAGCATGAAATATTACTAAGGGTTGTCTTGTTGTTCGTTTCAATATTTCAATATTTTATGCAAAACGATTCTGAAATCTCATGTATGTTCTTATTTCCCATCAACGCATAAAAAGTGTACCAACGGTTGCCTATTGGAGTCGCTTGTTGACGGTAGATTGACACTCCATGCTGTCGATGCATAAAGAATCTAGTGAAAACATTTCTGAAGAACATTCATTTTGACTTATGACTGTAGGGAAGTGGGGAGAAAAGTCAAGTTTTTGTGAATAACTTCGAAAGCAGCTTTGAACATCCATGGTAAATGGTGGAGACAGTCGCAGGATTAGTGCACATCAGCATTTTTAAAAATCTGATGTGTACCATTCACATGACTTTCTCCATATCCCTGCAACAAATAATTCTTAAAAAGCTTATACTTCTATTTACTTTATGCTAAACAGAAAAAATTAGCAGAAATAGTCTTATTACTCGCATCCTTGTAAGCAGAAGCGAAATAAGGGACAACCGTAGGTTAAAGTGATAGTCAAAAGCTGGTTGCTATGTCAATGAAGTTCCTTTGTTTATATGGATAGGAGTTGACAAGTTCCAGTATGAGAAAAGTGTACGTTTTTCATAGCAGAAACCAAAAATAAGGAATGTCACAAAAACGACGAACTCCACGAAAAAAATGTATATAACATAAATTGTGTGTTTTAATGTGCTCTACATATTTTGTGTAGTAAGTTTTCGTCCATCTCTTACGGTTTAGCAGTTATTCAAAATTTAGTAAAATGCATCCAGAATAAACTACTCTTCAGAGGCTATTCCCAGAAAATTCAAGATATGCATTTCATTTGTTAGGTAAATGCGTTTAATATCCGAAATTTTAATCAAAATCGTTAGAGCCATTTTTGAGAAAATCAAAATTTTCGAAAAAAGTTCCATGTAAAGGGTAGTTGGGGGTGGGGGGATTTTTCTCAAAATCTTTGTGTCGCATCCCTGAAAGATACTAAACTTAAATACCAAGTTTGGTGTTTTACCGACTTTTCGTTTTTGAGTTATCGTGTTCACAGGCACACGGACACACGGACACACACACACACACACACACACACACACACACACACACACACACACGGGCCTTTTTGTGAAAATGCTTTTTTTGAATATTGGGGACCCTAAAACATATATTTCCGGTGAAATCTCGGTATCGAATTTTTGGTGGAGTGCAATACTTTCTCTATACACTATGTACATAGTGCGTATGGAGAAAGTAAAAATGATAGAG